>DWDU01000230.1:0-21260 GCA_018245575.1 Jemadia suekentonmiller | reverse complement strand
ATAGGCGTGATTTACGTTTATATATATTTACTATATATAAATATATAAGTATTGTACTGATTTAGAAGATAAGATTCACACTATCTTAACAAAGAACCACCGGCATGACTTAATTTTCTTAAAAGTAATATCTGATTAACCACATCAAATGTTTTCGAAAAACTGAATACTTTGATGACGTCACTGACGTAGCCAACGGTTCGGTTGATAAAATTATAGACGTTTAAAGTGTGCAGGACTCTTCTTTGCACCTTTAAGCCTTTCAAGTCCGTACGAGCCACTAACGACATGTATGTTGACGACATGCAAATTTAAGAATCGATTCTAGCACTTACACATTCATAGCCACAACTAAGTACCTAACCGGTGAATAAGTGGCACCGATGGCATTATAGGTACAAAACGCAGCCAAAACAGCAATTATAACATGAATCTCATGTGTTGTGAATTAAATACATATATGTATCATCCATATGAGCATATTATGTTTCAGTTTAAGTAAGATTTAGAATGTTTAATAATGTTTTCATCAGCTGTCTTGTTTCAATCCCATCCATGAGCACACCTTCTATGTCGTAGTTTAGGATTAGATGGCCTTCGGTGAAGCAGTCCAAATATATTACATTATGTATACAATATAATAGATGAAAGGATAGTTCTAAAACACATCAACATGAATAACGAGGTGCCCTAAAAGCTTTTAAGTGATTTGAATAATTTACGCATAGTGTATTTACAGAGAACTTGAGAGAAGATGTTGTATCTAAACCTCTTAGTATTCATCTACACTATAAGATTTCGCTCTAGAGGTTTAATAAATGAATGAACGAATATATAACTGCAACATTACAGTCCTGTACGTGTATCGACCGTTAGTGAAAATTGATTAACCACCGCCGCGAAAACTGTGCCACAATACATGTGACTTGCGAAATTAACGGCGCACCAGCGACACAACTCTTCACGTTGGACACCGTTTAAAAGAAATCTACCCTTGTAACGTTCCACAGTTGGGCATCAGTCTCCAATGGATTAGAAGAGTTAAGGCCTTAGTCTGCCACGCTGGCCAAATCCTGCTCGACTGATCTTACACGTCTTGGAGAACATTATGGAGAGAACTCTAACGTATCCTACAGTGTAGCTTATCTCGTTACATTTTCCTTCGTCGTTATATGTAGTAATTTTGTGATAATCGATTTAAGCGCGTATACATTTGGAAGATTAGAATTGTATGTCAGGAGTCAAACTCCGGACTCCAGAATGGGGAGGGGAGGCGGGGGTTATTTTGTGTTATAATCATTTTTAAATGAAATGCGAATTAGTTTGCTATTTTTAATGTCAACTTTAAAAATTTGTTACCAATTCCAATTTAATCGAACAGTACTTACATACATAATAACAACGGTGACATTTGAGATTATACATTTAAACAGTTATAAAATAACGCATTCACAAATTGCCACCCGACAAACGCAACGAATCTCAAAATGCTAACATACCAAATAAGCATGTATAATTCACTGGCAACATTGCTCATATTTATTAAGAAGTATTAAATTTACTTTTTATACTACATTTTTCAGCGTTGACCTTATAAAAGATACGTACTTGGTGATTTCATACATTATGTTATTATTCAAATAACTTTAATAATATATACAGGTATAGCATATATAACAGATTAAAAAACTGCTTAAATTATTAATTTCAAGAGTTTACGAGTCACTTTTTGTAACAGACGTACTGTTTGTTGATGATAAGTAATGTTGAATGTTAATGTCTATGGTTTTTACTGCAGTCGCGTCTAACCTTTATCCAATATTATTCTAAAGCAAAAGCCAACAATTTTGGACCTAAGATTCTTTGTTCGATAAGCGACTGTATTTCCATTTCATGCAATTCATATATACTGCAAGCCCATCGCCGCGGCGTGCGCCAAGATGGCCTCAGCCGCCTGCCGCGTCTCGAGGAACGCGCGCGCGGCCTCGAACCACGACGCGGCGGCGGCGCGCGACGCGCCCTCCAACGAGCTCACGTACCTTAACGCCGCGGCCATGTTGCCCCTTTCCACCCAATACCTGGGACACACAGGACAAAACAACACTCAGTTTTTGCTTGCATGCTCACTAAACTGCCCAGACGTCATTTGATGAGTAGGCATTTTGTCCTACATGAAGCAAAAGATAATAATCAATCACATTCAATACATACTTTGCACATTTCAAAAAAACATCTAAGTATTTGAGTAAGTAATTATTAATATTCGCACACTTGTGATTATAAGTTATACAAAATGAGAACAGAAATCATTATTAAGCAATATTTTGATTTAAAGTGCTAAGGTTTTAATATAAATGATTATTTATTCAATTGCAAATGCTATATACACGTGTATACTATATACCTGGCCCTTTGTAGCAAGTCAAACGTGTCCAAATCCTTGAACGGGGGATTCATTGGCGGTTTGTCTATTTCTATTTGTGGGATCGTAGACAACTGCAATTAAACTAGAACTTATAAATAATAATTATCTTTAAAAGTAATTTTTGTACGACAAGAATATATTTTACTTGATCTCAGTAATTTTTTTTTGATTTTTATTTAGCAATAGCCAAAATCACATATAATGAACATTTTAATGGCAGCCAAATACCTTCAACACGTATATAAACCACTAAACACTCCGAAACCCCATAGCTGCTTTTGACAAGAACTGTTAATTCTGCGAAAATATAACCATTCCTTGTGAAGTATAGTCTTCAGGTATCGGAAAAAAAACTGAGTCGGTACATGATTCAATCATATTCATAATTATGCGTAAAATTTTTAATAATAATATAGAGCTACCTTCATAAATAAAAATTTTGATTGAAGCCATGACAACATGTACACGGGCAGGGGCGCGCCATCTTGCTCCACTAGCGCCACCTTGAGCGCCACTTTCTCCATCTGTTAAATAGGGGTATTCTAAAAACAAATATGACATTGCGCGAATCAGAAGCGTAACAGCAGACGTGTAATCCTCGAATTGTGAGGCAGAGGAATGCAGTACACTTTCACATTTCACCAGTTATGTTTACAGCCCACCATGGAATAGGGTGTGAGCCTATTGCTATACACTGGGCATAAATTGAAACTCCAAACCAATATAAGGAGACATTAGAAAATGTCTTTACACAGGATCACACGGTGTTCCCATAGTGTCCCCAGTGTTAGTATGATACGACGAATGTGTATATGTAAACTGAGGTGCACATATTAAAAAGGTATAAAAAGTTACCATCGCGAAAGATAATCACCTCGTGGTACCTCCGGCGAAGCATACTCTCAGGCACCACACCGTTCTCCCGCACAGAATCCGGTATCGCTTTTAGCACTGTTGTCACCAATTTATCACAATTCCCTGTGAACAATGAGTACAAATCTCTTAGACAGATGTAATAATGTGGTAAACGTAACATCAAGTCTGTAACACCCAAAGAGTTAGGCAGAAAAGTGTAGGACGTTGGACAGAAACAATCTATTATAGTAATGTATAGGACATTTTTAAGTAGCGTATTTGAAATTATATCCTTAAAAAATTTGGCTTCCATTGCTTGTCTCCAAGAAATATGTTACATACCAGAAGCCTTCTTGATAGCTAACAACTCCTTTTCGACGTTGACATAAGGGTCACCCTTCTGCGTAGCAGCGAGGAGCGCTGAACCGGCGGCATACAGTTCCTGGGAGCGTCGCGACTCGCGTTCCGCCTTCAGTCTCGCTACAGAAATATGGAACGTCAACAAAATAACAAGAAATAAAATATTCATTATTTCTACCAATCGACGAACGTAACTTTTAAGGACAACGACGTATAAAAGTAGCGAATGACGATGCCAATATCCACATTGTCCAACTTCATTCTTGCTATTAACTGACCCTTGTTGACTATTGTAGTATTCGGCAATGTCATAATTTAATAGAAAAACTATTTATTTCTTCTATTCATTTAATTTTACATTTATCATTTCTTACATAACATCAATGAAGATAAATATCCTATCATCAATATCATCACATTCTTATTACACGATTAATAAAATCGCAAGGATTTGATATATATCAAGGTACCAGGCTCGAAGAAGAATGTTTTACATTATCCCCTTTCAATCTGAGAGCAGAACCCGTGTGCGGTAGTGAAGGATAAAAGTTATCGTTGATGAAGATGGTGGTGATGATGATTACTCAATAGGTCTAATATTTCGCCGGAATAATCAAACGGTCCTGACATCAGCACAAATACGCAAAGAAACTGGTCTGTAATGGAAATCTACAATATGTTACAGTTTCGTCGATTCCTCGCGACCGGATATTTCAGAATCCGGCTCGAAGGACCTCGGAGTATGAACCAGTTGTGCGTGGATGGGCTTGGATACGTATGACGGTCAGCTGGATTGATTAATTCGTATTTGTACAAACGATTTAAGAAAATGTTAATCATATTTAAACTAATAATATGTACGTGATATAACTGTAAATGCCCTAAAGTATTCAAAACTTATGCAACAACAACTTAACGAATATGCGCAGGGAGGTATCTTGTTCGAAAATCTTTTCGTTTGCATTTGACGTCAGGCGAACGTAAAAAATAAATAATTGCATATAAAAAGATCAAACTTTTTCAACAACAAGATTTGTGTGTGTGATAAGCGCAAGTATATTTTAAGTGTCTGTTTGTAAAAAAAATATCTATATAAGTATGTATTTGTGTATGTAAGAAGTGTATGAGCCGTCTGGTTACCATAACACAATCCTGCTTGATGCTAGTTTTGGGATCAGATGGCCATGTGTGGAGATGTCTCAACATATTATTATTATTATAAAATATACATTTGTTGTTTGAAAGTATATCATTATCTAATACGCTATATATATATCCTACATATATATCTATCGTTTACACGCTTAAATGCATATCGGTAAAAAAAAATCAATTAGAATAACAGTCTGCAGATCCATTACTAAAAAGTTATGAGATTTGAACAAATGTCATACTTTATAATTACAATACATTCAGC
Source organism: Jemadia suekentonmiller (assembly GCA_018245575.1). NCBI lineage: Eukaryota > Metazoa > Arthropoda > Insecta > Lepidoptera > Hesperiidae > Jemadia > Jemadia suekentonmiller. The sequence goes on along the minus strand of DWDU01000230.1, from coordinate 16,203 downwards.
GGTACATAGGTATCTAATCTAATAATAATTATTCACTAAATGCATTTACCTGTTTCTTCGGCTCTCGAGCGTGACTTTATGAATCGCCAAAAGCGTACATTATCGACGCGGTCGAATACGAAACACGTTTTTGAAGCATGCAATACCTAATTGTTTTCCAATGTTTCACGTTTTAATGCTAGTGCGTAATTTTTCACATCCTAACCGCCAAACACTGGGTCGTGTAAGTGAATGTTACCGTTCAACTTGTCTTCCACGAGTTTCAACTTGACCGCCATGTCCTCGAGTTGCCTCGCGAACATCCTTTTTTCAGCGGTCACTTTTTCCGATACCATCGAGTTGAAATTGCTCATCATCTGCTTAAAATACAAGTGCTTTGTATTGACTAGTTCGTAAGAAAAGCATATATCTATTATGTATCTACATAGTTAGGGATAAATTACTTATTTATTTATGATAGTTAACAAGTTATTTATTTACTTTTAGTCCTTCTACTCTCCCTACTAAGTAGCGTTTTAGCACCCTTACAACAGTTAAATCGCATCACTTCTGTCAACGTGGCAGCACCAGGACCTAATCACCGACATAATGATGACAATTTAAAACCGACCGATCGAATAATGATATCGAAACACGGTGGATTCGTTGCGCTGTTGTTTTGTCCTTCCAACACGCAGCAGCGAAGCAACATAGATACCAAAGTCTTTCAGCATAGATACAGTACAGGGGCCGGAAAGCGACCTAGGCTACTTTTTAACCCTAGATGAAATAAACCTTAAGTAAGTCAAACTTAAGGTAGCAGTGCTGGATCGACATTATTTTGTTCGATATAGAGACAGCTTCAACTATGTAAAAGTAATCAAGTGTCTCTAGGAATAACGTAACGTAACATCACGCCTGTAATCCACGAAGAGGTAGGCAGAGGAATGTAGAACATTCCCACGTTTCACCAGTTACGTTTACGTCCCACTATGGAATAGGTGGTGGGCCTATTGCCATGCATCGGACAGATATTCAGACTCCGAGCCACTACTAGAAAATCTAAATTAGAAAACTTTAGTTGTGCCCGACCCGGTAATCGAACCGAAGACCTCCCGATCGGCAGTCGCACTTGCAACCAACACGAGCAACGAGGCAGTCGGTTTGCAGTATATATTTAATAATAACCTGACTCGATAGAACAACTTATTATTAAAATAACCTTTACGTGACATTTTTGGAGACATGTCTGTCACGAAACCGCAAGTGGTCTAAAGCTATTTAATTGAGATACGAGTTATTCCGTAATTTGTCAGATGTTTTTATCCTTAAGTTCTTCTAAGAGATTTAACAATTGCTACCTAATGTTAATAAAAAATAATGTTCATTGTAGGCACGATTATAAAAATAATTAATGAAATTTACTAATTTTGTAAATTAATTTTGGAAATAACGGAAAAACCTCTCAGGGAAAGCCTATGTCCATATGATGACGAATTATTGAAATGTCTACTTATCCTACGCTTAAATACAAATAGCAGAGCTTAAGATTTTTTTCTCTTTGACCCTTTGAGTACACTTCCAATGACAGCCTACTATTAAATATTCTACTTAACTGATCGAAAGTGATCTGAAACGTACTCAATTAGTTTTTGGGGAAATGCGGGGGTCAGTAGTTGCTGATATCAGTTGATAGTTGGATGATTTTAGATTACACATAAGGCCTCCGATAAAGTTTAACCACTCTTATCAAATCATGGTATCGCATGTAGCCTGAAAGCGATTGAGTCCACAGATCTTTTTTAAACTGCAATGACAACATGACTCACAAACGTTTCACTAAGATCTAATTATGAACGTGTCAGCCATAGTGTAGAAAATTCTTACACATTTTTTGTTCCATTAATCACATGCAACTATTTAAATGCGTACAATTGCTGAAGAATTTAGCTCAATTATTATTTGGTTATAAAGCTAAGATATTGTAAAAACGATAGTTCTACTGAATAAAACACATTTCAAATATTAAAATAATTATGTTCTAAATATGTCAACTTTATGACCTTCGCCATGGAGAGCATGTTCTCTGGTACCTCGAAGCATATTTGATGTGTTCACGCAAAAACAGTCACTCAAATTCACAAAACTAAATACAAATTCACCACTTCACCACAACGGGATATAAACTATATTTTTTAAATTCACTGTTGTTATTAACCTATCAAACTATAGTAATTACATTCCAAACGTACTCAACGCTTCATAGCACGATTAAACCGCAAACAAAAATCACAACGCAGTTGGAAATGTTGATAATAACTCTTATCTGATAGACAATAAGGCTTTTGAAACTACAATACATGAGGTAAAGCTGCACGTCACACCTGCTATCGAGGTAGATGTCTAATGCTTACTTTCAGGTGCAGTAGTAAACACGATTTCAGTGTAACACGTATTGAATAGCCTTTGAGCGCTCGAGCAATCAATTTCAAGGTTCCTTTCAAAGAAGCTATAGACAGGTAATTAAGGCAGGCTAATGATATAAGGGTCGAATGGGTTGTAAGTGAAATGTTATGTAATATGTGTTTGAAGTCATTTGCATACATTTTGTGAGGGCTCAGTGGCCCAAATTCTAAATTACTTTTAGTGATGCTAAACGTGATTCGGTTTAATGTATTATTATACTAATGAAGTTTATTTGTAATAAAAAAAATATTAATAAATGTAGACTGATTATTTTATTTTCCCATGTAACAACTTACGGACTGGTCAATGACATACGGCTTCCATTCAATCATATATACGAGTATACTCGTATGTAAAAGAAATAGAACCAGATTATGAAATTTGTATATGTTTCGAAAGTCCAGGAATGTTGAGATATTATTCTATATTAATAAAATTATACTGAAATTGTCTTGTTTCTTTGTTCACGATGTCAACTGAAACCTCCTGTCAGAATTGAATCAGAAAAATATTTTTGTATATTATAGTGAGATTCATGAAAAATGTTATAACCTACTTAGAATATGATACTTACAAATGTTAGATACTTTCAAATATTGATATATGTAAAGTAAGTCGAAAACAAGCTTTATCGAGTACAATATCCGCAAGCTCTAGCGTAATGGTTAGTACGTAACATCCCCGAAGAGGTAGGCAGAGGAATGTAGAACACTTCCACGTTTCACCAGTTATGTTTACGTCCCTCTATGAAATAGGTGGTAGGCCTATTGCCATACACCGGGCAACATATCCCTACACCGAGCCACTACTAGAAAATCTAAATTAAGAAAATTTTGTAGTGCCGGACCCGGGAACTGAACCTGCAGTTCGGAAGTTGCAGTTGCAACCAACATGACCAATGAGGCAGTTGGTTCATTTGGCTTGTTGAAGCTTGGCAGAGTAATGGTTAGTAATATGTAAATACTACAAAAACATGGGTTCTTAATAAATCCACAAAAAGTTTTTATTTTTCTCTCCACATATTTTCATCTCATAATTATGTAAATAAGTAATAAGGTATAAACTTATTGAAAATTAAAAAGTGTTTGACGAGCATTATTTTAAGTCATGGTATATTAATCCTTACCAAAAAAAGAATTTCATTTCGAAGAAAATTTTATGAAGATTAACTTTGTATTTTGCAGCGTGTTATTTGGACGAACACATTAGGAGATAATATAATGCGGCGCGTTGCGGTGAAAACAAATGTACCTATGTATTAAATTCACATCAAATATGGCTAAACATATTGTTAGTTGTACCTACTAAATTATCTATCTGCGATTTCTTTTAAGTTTTTCGCGCGTATAATCGCGGGTCACAGTTGGTGTATAAATATGTCTTATCTATATGAATTATGTAAATCGTCATTTATTCTAGTAAAATCCCAACGGTAATGCCAGAGAGCTGTAGACACTATTTATCAGGTCGGGTTTATACAAGATATTCGTATGCGAAGGAAGTTTATTTAGGATCTTTACAAAACTTGCCTATTCATGAGATGGTTCTTTGTCTAAGACGCGAGGCTTGGATCGAAAGCTGAAGTAGTTCTTTAGAAGTTTCCTATTTCGTAACAAAAGTCGACGCAATCCAATTTTTGGATTAGTTACATTAAGCAATCAAACTTTTTGAACGCGTTGCGTCAAATTAAGAAACTTATTAGATAAATACCTACGAAATGTTTAACCACTCCTGTATAACATTTCAGTGCACAGAATATAAGAGGAGGCTTTTCAATTTTCTTCTAGCTGATTCAGTTTTAGCCATTACGCCCACCAAGTTAGGCTAACGTGTCGTAACGCATAAGCTATAACCATTCCGTGCTCGATACAATGGCTAGAATAGGTATAACGTTTGTGAATCCAATTTACCATGGAATAGTTGTATCGAACGTATGGAATATTGAGAACTTACCACCCACCGACCTTATAGGAAATTAATCTTTTATTTTTAGCGCGATAGAGCGCCTTCGTGCACCGCGGCAATAACAAACCGCGGCCATATTTTAAAATGGCGTCGCGTTCGATTTTTAAAAAGTCCGTTACGTATCGGCGCGAGAACTTTTTGTTGTTGTTTTTTTTACTATCAATTTTTTGATTTATTTGATTTTCAGTTTTATAAAAACTTTTTGTAGGAATATAACCGGTAAACTGAACGGTGGTGAAGTATGAAATGATAACGGTAGTTAAGTTCATGCGATTCGGATTTTTGGATAAAACAAAATTTTGGTTTTGTAGTAGTGTTTTGAAGACCTACACATTTTTAAGGGGCTATTGAAGAACTGGATGTAATTTAGTAAGAAAATGTTGTTTGTAAATACGTAACATGACGCCTGGTTTCCCGAAGGGGTACGCAGAAAAGTGTAGTACATTCTCACGTTTCCCAGTGGGAATGGTTCCAGTATAGAATAGGTGGTGAGCCTATTGCCCTACACCGGGCACATTTCCAGACTCAGAGCGACAACTAGAAAATCTAGGTTAAAAATTTCCAGTAGTGCCCGAGCCGGGATTTGAAGCCAACCTCCCGATCGGCAGTCGCGCTTGCAGCCAACACGACCAACGAGGCAGTCAAAAGTCAAAATGTTGTTACTTATTGTTAACTATTAGTATCGTTACAGCTTTAGCGATACGATGCACATCATATAAGTAATGTCCAGTAATACAAACATGTGTCAGATCTTCGATGGTTAAGAATATATGTATTATATAATGGACGTTGTGTTTTTTGAGTGACATCGTAGAGTTTTAATATGTGGAAGCAAATGTTAAAAAAATTATTGACATAACATTAACATAATTACCTACATGAAAATGTTGTACACGCCTATTATTGGCAAACAAACTAGTGTGATAGTTATTATAAGAAATAAAGGATTGTAAATGTTTGTGTGTATTGCAAAGTCAAAGTCAAATTTCATTTATTCAAAATTGGTTCATTACAACACTTTTTGCTGTTGCAGTATATAAAATAAATAAATTAAACTAAATTAAATGAGGGACGATGATATTAAATACGCATAAAATTGTATGAAGTGGCAACACTAGAAATAGCACTTTTTCATATTTAGCCTGGCACAAGCACAAGAGTAACCTGATGGGATGTGGTCACCGTCGCCTATGAACATTTACCACACCAAAGGAGTGGTCAAAGCGTTGCCGGGTTTGAAGAAGCTCTTTTCGTGGAAACCGCAGAACGAAATCAGTATCTTCGGTAGTCTATGGGTTACGAGTATTGTGTATTCGTAATGTACGTTTTCGCAAAAAGTCGGATGGATTATATTATTATTGTGGCGCTCCGGCCCAAAGATTGAAACAGTACTTTTCATTAAAATCATGTCTTATTACACAGTAAACTAGTACAATCATTAAAATTGAAGCCCTCAATAACGTAGTAGATAATTTTTGATCATATCATTTAGAAAATTCATATAATTTATGTTTAAAACTTGGTACGCTTCAGTTGAAAGTTTTCTACTGCAAATAGTAACTTTATCTACGACACCACAGTTGTGTACATTTTACTGTCTAAGGATACATAATGTATTCAGAAGCATGAAAACTTAAAATTGAAACTGTATACTTGAGAGATATCACATAATTTATATGGATTATCACCCAAGATATAACAGTAGGTTTAAATGGTGCATTTCAATATTATTATTTTTATTAATGGTGCATTTCAATATTATTATTTTTTTTTTTAGAGATTCCAATGGTCGTGATTATGAATTAATTTTTTTTGTGGTAGTTTAACCAAATTTGTAATTAACAAACAAAGTGTTTGAAGAGGACGAATACATTTATGTAAATTATTTAGTAGTTGTAGCTATTATGAGAGTTCCGTTCTAGCCAAAAGCCTCAAATCCACTTAGAGAAACTTAGATAACATCGTGTAATTTATATGAAAATTCTTAATAATACGATGACGTAATTGTTACCTTTTATAGCCACTTTAATTAAATTTTTAATACTTAATTAAATGTGTCGATAATATTGTTACAATCATACATATACTTTATACATATCCTTTAATTACCCGATTATCCACAGTGATGATTATGTTAGGTAATAAATACAGTGTATAAAAATATTCCAATTCAATTCTGAACCAAAACATACATACCCCCTTGCTTACAAACGTCACCATCTTTCATTTCACACTAAACTAACAAATGATTTATCTAGAAAGCTCTAAATATTTAGCCGGAAAATAACTTAGCACTTAACAAGGAAACCACTTTCTTAAACTCTACAGCCGAAACTGATGATTTCCGCTGAATTCGTAGATTGGCTTTGCAATTACAAACAATAGACTTAAGCGGAAAGAAGTGCAGACATTAAGGTAAATGTTTCACTGGTGGTAAGCTGAAGGTATAAAATCACTCTTTTTGAATATACATATATATGTCATATCATATGTTACTTTCGGCCCAGAATACCTTTTTCACAGTGCAATAGTTCAGATGTAATAGTCATTAAACACTTTTTATTAATTTTGATTTACGTTGTATAAATAATGACATAAGAGTAAAATTTCCTAAACTCGACACGATATTTGTATAGGTACGGTGTACACCAATAAGATAGCCTTGTTGTTGATGCGATTTTAATTTATGGTATACAAGCAGTGAGATATTTGTCACTTACATGACGATTCAACCATTCGTTACGTAGTCGTAATTAACCCGATAATTGGCGGGCATAGGGAACATGCAGGAATAAATGAAATGGGACGTAACAGCAGTATACTATTAATGTTTTGACATATTTGGTCAGTCATCTACACAGAAAAAATCCAGTTATGGCACATCGCGTTTACCCGCAGATAGTATGACATGTCTGTTATATTTCTTGACTCAAAAATTAATTGAATTGCCTTCCGAAACGAGCATCTGTCGGGCGGAAAATTTTCACCCGTTAATTCTTCCTATGAATGAGCAATTAAATTTCGATTCTTTTCAAATTAAAAGAAACCCTTAGTCAAAGAAAAGGTTTTTGTAGATCTAACTGATTAAAAATTAAAGATTTTTCACGTTAATATTGCTGCTAAAGCGACTCAAACGAAAGATGTGATTTTCCGTGCAATAATGAAAAACTGCAAATTCTACGACTACAATTTAGACGTTCAGCTCTGTCATGGAGTGTGACATATAATTCACTTCTACATTTGTTTAATAATATGTACATAAGAAATGCACCATTGTATCATTAAGTATGTTTATGGAGTTTAATTTTATGTACATAAAATATTAAAAGCGTAGTACGGGTTACCAGACATGAAATGTTATTTGGGATAGAAGTTTGGGAAAATATTTCGATTCCTTTCCGTATCATTGTTTTATGTGAAAAGTCACAAGTAATAATGAATAGCGTGGAAGAATTATATCGTAAGGTAATAAGGGTAGGCAAACAAAGATAGTGTCAAGTCAGGAATCAATGTGACTGTTTCAACGAAAATATTACCGCATCTTGGATCAGGAAGACAAATTATTGAAATGTGTTTTTCGTTAATGGCACAGCGAGGAATTATATTACACCCTAAGATCACAAAAGCTGCTATCCATCCATCAACAGGCATCCTCCAGTCCTATTATTCTGCTGAGTAGAAGATAACTAAATGCAAATTCTTCACCTCTAACTTATTCAGTAGCCATTCCGAATATTATTGACCTTCTGATGAATTAATGCAGTTTGTCTTAGGGCCGTCGTCGCTTACTCCCAGGAGGCGAAGATTACACCGCTAGCTTAACTATGTAATTACTGAGGTTAGGAAATGGTAACTGTAAGCCGATGACAGACTAGAGCCCGTTTAGTCGTCTGAATTCATCAGGCAATTTACAATAAACTATTTCTTTTAGATGAATAAGGTAGTATATAGTAGTAATTTTACTTTAACAACCAGTACTTCATGAAATCAATTGATTTTATTACTATTAATTAACTTTTATTTTTTTAAATTATTAACTATATTTATATTAAATACGTTTATGACGATTGGAAAGAATATATTTATAACGTATGTTTTATCTTTTGGTTTTTTTTTAATTATATGCATTTAAGCAAGGTATATCCCATTAAAAAAAAAATCGGTACAGAAATAAGCAAAATGTATTGTATTAATTAATTTTTAGAAACATGACTAAGGTAAAAAACAAGCCAAAGTCGATGTTGAAGAATTAAATGATATGACGACTAGACGAGACAACATTGCCTTCAAATTAATGTTGACTTGAGTAACAGCTATATCTTCGGGTGGAATTTTATTAATATACTGTGGATAGAAAGAAAGTGAATTGAAGCGAAAGTTGATAAGCGAAATAAAATTGGCAAATCGAAAATATACCTTGGAGATGAATTATCTTTGTTTTATTAAGCATTGAATCCATTAGGCACTTGATAGGACTCCAATCACTTCGTTAATATTCTGAATAGTAAAGCACACTGGCGTGGTACCACTAAAATTCATGGTATAAATATGGTTGGATAATGTACAAAAGTAAAAGATAACACAGTCAATAACGTTAACGCCATTGCTGTCAGAAATCCATAAACATGTCGTTAATGTATACAATTCGGTTTATGACTGCGCAGAACACATTATTACTTTAGGTGTTTATGAGTGACGAAAGTGTCACTAGTTGAAGCGAAAACTAGGAACGAAAATCAAATGTAAGGAAAAGAAGAATACATTAAATAGAGTTTTTGACAGTTAAATATGAATAAAAATAAATTCTGGTGTAAATGTTACAGTTATACTTATTTAACAAAATAGTTTTTAAGCACATTGCACTACAATATTTTGACGCTCATTCCACGATGGAATTAAAAAAATTAAAAATCAATTCTGACTGTTAAATATCGCTTATTCGTCCATAGTGGAACCTGTTAGTGACGGTCCTTAAAAATGAGAGACAATAGTCTATAGTCTAGACCTGAACTTGAAGCTCAATTTATTTCTGAACTTTTGAAGGATTTCTGTTTCATACGCTTCATAGTAACAGCTTTTATGAGGCGTAAAGTAGTGATTTAGATCGTGGTTTGATAATGCTCTGCAGTTAAAACTATTCGGCCATATACGAGTACATATGTTCTAGCATTGGTAACATAAGCGATTTGTGTATAAACTAGCTTTTATCCGCGGTTTCATTCGCATTGAAGCCATCGCTGAAGTCGTGAACTTTTAGCATTTAGCTGAAGAAGCTAAATTTTGAGATTTCTTGACAAATATTTTTTTTATCTGTAGTAAAAAATACTTTTTTTAAAGTATCTTATGTTACTTCTAATACCACCAAAAATATGTGTACAAAGTTTCATGATGATCGGTTAAGTAGTTTTCACGTGAAAGCGTAACAAACAAAGTTACATTCACATTTATAATATTAGTAGGGATGTTTAATAGAAATATAAATGTTGAAATACTGGAATGTTCAGTATGAAAACATGGTTATATCAGTATTTCTGCATATTATCAAATAATTGTACCAACATAACATAACACTGTAAAAAACATTGCAAATGATTTCATTTAATGATGAAAACCGGTACTCAGCTTAACAGAAGCGCTTTATATTAAAACAACATGATGTGGAAACAGAAAATGATATATTACATTAACGAAATCGATAAAATCTTTAAACAAGGAAGGGTAGATTTAAAATGAGCATTTTTTTATACAAATCACACATTCTGCTGCACCAAATTTTAAAAAAAGCTCAATGCTAATACATTTTTAGTTAATTATTATAGAAAGTAATACCTCTGATATAACATCCAGTAGTTTGTTGATGACAACACAATTGGTATATCGTATATGAATACGATATACCAATTGTGATGAAATAGAAACTTCTATCATCATGCAGCATTATTAGTTACGTACATGTTTATCAAAGGATACACATAAATACTTCTTAAAGTATAATCGATATCGTGGAGATATAGTCTTGTCTAAAAGTAGCATCGTATAAGAGCCTACTTTGCCGTCGCAATTGTTTGTATGCGGTTATGATCGTAAACCGTTATATAGTCACTAAATGAATTTGAAGTTTACATTTTTGTTAACACCATGTATTATATATCACTGTTAAAAAAGTTATATTCGCTAAACAAATCGACACATCTCTTAATTTACGCCGAGCCTCATCGTTATGTATCCATCGCTAAACAACGTGATAAGGAAAATGCAAACTTGCCGTAATATTTTGAATTCTGTTCTATACGGAATTTAGAAATTTGTTAACGTTTCACATTGCATCAAAACCTGCAGTTTAAATTTACTTGTACATAAGTAGCATCATGCCTGTAATACCCAAAGAGGTAGGCAGAGGAGTGTAGTGCACTCCAGCGTTTCACCAGTTGCGTTTACGTCCCACTATGGAATAGGTGGTGACCCTATTGCCATACACCGTGCACATATCCCGACTTTAAGCCGCTGCTAGAAAATCTAAATTAGAAAAAATTAGTACTGTGCGATCCGGGAATTGAACCCAGGACCTCCCGATCGGCAGGCGCACTAGCAACTAACACGACCAACGTGGCACTTCACTTGTACATGAAAATTATATTTTATGTGTTGCTGGAATAATATTTGATTCTAAATTTTCGTGTCTTAAGATGTTTCGCCATAGATTTAGTTAACTATGAAGGTTTATCATTTAGGTTTCAGCAACAATATAGCAATATATTAGACGAGGTCCTGAAAATGTTTTAATTTAATTTCCTGTTTCAAGATTTAAATATATTTTAAATTATTGAAATAATATAATAGTAGGTACGTTTCGTATCCAAAGCATATTATATCCGTCTAATAACTTAAAATATTTCAAAATTAAATTATGTTTCATATAATAAACTATATTAATACAACATCGCTAAGTTCTAGTTTATCGATTACTTAATTTAATACATTAATTATTAAAATAAATAATTATTATTTTCGGAAAAAAAATTGCCACTTACCCGCAATCTTTCGTCCCAAATCTGGGGACAGAAGCAGGAGCCTCTTGTCTATGTCTCCTGCTTTGTCCTTTTCCAATTTCTGCGATTTCATCCTTTCATAATCAATACTATTCCGCGAAACCGGTGTTTGGTTATAAACGAGGAATTTAGTCAGCTGGTCCATGGTCAGTACTACGTTATCGACTTCTTCAAAATTCATTATTCAGCATGCTATGTGCTATTGGGGCGGTTAGTAAGATTGAAAGCAATATAGTGTGGAATGTTTATTGTATAATATAAAGGTGTATTGAAACCGGAGATGCATCAACGTAAACTATATTTTATTAATAAACATGGATTCAATTTATATGTTATTGGCGTTGTAAGAAGTGATCAAGCATGATGCATAAAAGTATCCGTTCGGATTGGATCCAAGCATACATATGATGTTACGTTTCGATCTCATCGGAAACAATCTAATGTACCAATAAAGTAGTGTCTGTCGAATAAGGAACATAACAAATATTTTATTATACAAAATTGGAAAATACAGCCAAACCGGATAAAAATAATGAAAGTAAAATGTTTCAACACATCATATACTTATATAGAACAGTGAAAAATTTATGTACAATAAATAAAATAATATTAAACAAGCACAATATAAAACAAAACAGTACCTACTGTTAAAAGAGAAATAAACTTAGCAGGTGAACACCACAAATGTTAGAATAATTCTGTGCAGTCATGGCGTGGCGCGGAATGTTTATGCAAATCACAATTTGGGTTATCTGTATGGGGAGCTAAAATATTCAGGTATGCACGTGGAAATGGAAATAGCGGGTGTGTCATTGTTGCGAATTGATTCAAATTTTTTTTGTCACGTCGTTTTCTGTTTATTTTGGGGAGGCGTTTAGTTCGGGATGTGGCCCGTATAATTTCGCTCTCGTTACGAAGTCGTTTTGTTTCAGAATGGTCAATTTGCATACTTGTTAAAATTTGGTACAAAGATGATTGTAGATTGTAATAATAATTGTATTGTAGATAATAATTTTATCGATAATTAATTTGATATGCCACTTTATTCATATAGCATGATGTATTTTTCCCGGTTTGTAGGGACTGTGGCCTTAAATATTAGGTCTCTTAAATATATATTTTTTTATTTGTTCCTGTTTCATCTTCCAAGTATTTTTAATTTTGACAACGCTATCGTGTTATAGTTTTTCAAAAAATATATGAATGAATCGTCTGGATAATATAATAATATAATAGTATCAATACTCTTACAAGTATAATGGTTTTCTACATACATACATACATGTAAGTAGCGGTTACGGACGAACGTAAAAGGCCCCTTTCGATAAAACGGGTGAAAAGAAACAAAGAGCTACTCAAAGGCTTTTAAACGTATGGTTCCTTCGGACACTTTTACCGAGAGTTTAATTTTTGTACGACATAATGGACCTTAAAATGCTTTGCTAATTTTTATTTGAAAGGTTTCCTGAATATTTGTAAAGAAATATTTAAAATTCTACATAAATATTAAATGATGTACAAAAATGTAATCCCGAAAACGATAAAAAAATAATAGAAATACGACTGCGTCTGCATGTAGGTATGTAACTAAATAAATTAATAAGTAAAACTTTCTATCTGTATATAATAATAGGATTTATTACTGGTATTAAAAATTTTAAGAGTGTTGCAAAACGTAACTTGAAATGGTGTACGATGTATCTTAACACCAGACTTACGAGCTTCCGGCTAATCGAGGGGAAATGTGAACCCGATTTCCAGTGGAATACTATTTCGGTAACCACATGTGAATCAAGCAGTTACAACAACCTTGTAAAGTAATACAAACTGTTACGTAAGTAGTTGCAAAAACTGTTACAAAACTAGTTGCAAACATGTTACTAGTGGTTCGTTATCTATCTAATTTTCAAGCTCATACAGTTTGTATCAAGTCAGGGGCACGTTTATTAAAGTATGTTTGTACCTACGTGTGATACTAATTTGTTCTCTGGCATTGCTTGCAGTGCGTTTATCATTATTGAGTTCGTGTTTGAGTCATCGCTTTTTGATAATAGTAACATATTTTCTTTGTGATTAGGTGAGTTTTTATGTAAATTTTACAAGACCTACTTAATAAAATCAACATTTGTCTTTCAGAATTTATAACAGTATAAATTCAACTCTTTAAATTTCTATAAATGCAAGTAAGAAAAATTATAACTTCTAGTAAGAAAGATAGTGATTATTTGTGGCTGAATGAATATTCAAAACTATTATCATCATCTCCAACTGTTTATAATGGCTCTTTTAGAGCACGCGCTGCTATCAAAATGATAAAGATACGATCACAGTTAGCCTGTCTGCCCATACGCGGTTTGGAAGACTGCACATGCCATGTAAATTTATTTGGACACCTACGCATTTTTAAGGTTCATTCATTACGTTTTCCTTAACCATTACAGGGAATGTTATTTAATTTTAAATTAATGATTTTACATATCAGTTTAAAAGCTAATTTAGTAGTACTGCCTCGTTGGTCGTGTTGGTTGCAAGCGCAACTGGCGCTCGACAGGTCCTGGGTTCAAATCCCGGGTCAAGGTCGATTCGATTATTCTAATTTTGATTTTCTAGTAGTGGCTCCGAGTCTTGAAATATGCCCTGTGTATGGCAATAGATTTACCACCTACACCACTTGGGGACGTAAATGTAACTACTGAAACGTGGATGTGAACCCACTATTTTCCTCTGCCTATCTCTTCGGGGATTACCAGCGTGATGTTACGAATACGTACATAGTACTGATTAATAATGATCAATACAGTACGCTCTAGCACGATGATGATAGTACAGTGTAATAGAACAGTACAATAGTAGTGTAATAGAACAGTACAATAGTAGTGTAATAGTGTAGTATGTTTAAAATATGTAGTAGCAACGGTGGCAGCTATTTTTAGTACCAGATAAACTACATACTCCGAGACGTGTACAAATACAATCAGATCATAACTACATAAATCATCACTTTGTTCCTCGACTAGAAATTTTATCTAGGCACTATATCTTTATTGTAGATAATAAATAATATGGAAATTGTTAATAGTGTCATTATTCTATGTGAATCTGATCGACATGCATCTGCATGTTTAGTTGATGGGACGGTGAGGGGTACATACTGAACTGCATAAAGTTATACACAATCAAACTTAGTGTGTACCGGATCGTTGGATGATACCTTGAACTGTATTATTCTAAATCAATTTTGATTGAAATAACAATAATATTTTCGTTTTCAATAAGCTCGTATTCTCGTTTTAAATAATTTTGAACGGAGAAAATATATTAGTGTTTTATTGTGTATAATGGCCTGATGATCTAATATATAGTGATCCTGATTACCGAGATGTGGATTATGTGTTAAATTCTCATCCAAGACAAAATGTACAGGAATATGTTATGTTTAAAAGGTAGGTAGAAGAGCTAGGTAGTTGTAGTGTCTTGGTGTAACATTATCAATATAAGTATGTGGTTATTAATATGTATTTATGTTTATCAGCTGTTAGGCATAACACTAGGATATTTAAATAATTTGCATATAACCCAAGTGTAGATTGTGCTCTGTCCCAAGATATAGTTAACATAATTATTAGTGCATCAATCTAGCAATAAACAGAAAAAATGAAATATTAAACAGAAAATAACATATTATGTAATGGAAACAAAATATATAGCATAAGTGTTAAGTATGTTCGGGAAATTGTTGGAGATACATTGCAAAACACATCAAAAGCTCAATATTACCACAGCATAAAATACTTTAAACAACTGGAAAAACCTTTGTTTACATTGAGATTAAATATTTACTGTTTTATCGAATTGCCATTATGTTCAAACAATATTCAATGTGAATTTATTCATAAATTCTAACACCCTAAAAATTTGTAATTTACATGTTATATTTTTTTGTCAATTGAATATTGTAAATATAAAAACTCCGTGAAATAACTTTTTTTTTATATTCTGAACACTTAGAAAGGAAAGAAACCTTTTAAATTTTTTTTGTCTCATATTAATGTATAACTTCATGATAGTCATTAAATTATTATATTTAAATGTTTGCTATGATAAATTATTCTTTTTTTACAGTCCAGTGGCACTCTTACTCATGTTTTAAGCCGAGCACCAGGTAAATATTTGATGAGGTCCACTTAGTGATTTTAACGTCATTTGGATATCGCATTTTGACGTACAAAGGTAAAAGGAAAGATTACTTTATATCTTTTAACTGATCATCAGAAGGCAACGGAACATGTCTGAACATTGAAAAAAAAGTGTGAAGATTTAAGGTAACTGTTTAGAATTTACATTACGAACCTTAGTCAGTCATTTTCTCTCATTTTCCGATAGATATAGAGTCATGTATTGGAATAGTCGCTCAAGTGAAAAATATATTGTTCACGAAAATACACACGTTAAAGGAATTCTTATAATGAGTCAGTATGCAGGTACATAAAAAAAATTATATACTGATAAGATTAACAGTGATTACTATAATTAAATGTACCTACAATTATTTTTTATTGGTAATCACTGCAACAACGTTGCTGACAATTCTTATAATGAGTCAGTATGCAGTACCTACATAGAAAAAACTCTATACAGATAAGATTAACAGTGATTACTATAATTACATGTACCTACAATTATTTTTTATTGGTAATCACTGCAACAACGTTGCTGACAATTCTTATAATGAGTCAGTATGCAG
>DWDU01000229.1:0-21275 GCA_018245575.1 Jemadia suekentonmiller | reverse complement strand
ACTGGTGAAACGTGGGAGTGTTCTACATTCCTCTGCCTACCTCTTCGGGGATTACAGGCGTGATGTTACGTATGAAAAAACATAGCGATAATGAAGTTTACTTTTGCACTGACTCTACCTATAATCCGCTACCATATCGCAATAAATGCAAGCCGGTATTAGAGCGGCTTCATCAAACCCAGCCCGCGTCTGTGGACGAATAACAGAGGAGCTGTTAAGCTCGCGCCACTTGCGTTGTTAAAATTCACAACATCGTTTTGTACAAAACAACAGGGCCGTGAAACAAACAGTTCTGGCGTGAAATTCAGATTATATTGTTGGTGAAACTACACCAACACAATATCAGATCTAGCGTCTTCAGAGTAACTAAGATCTTTTGTATCTTTGATACAAAGGTCATTTTCGTTTATACGTCGTTTACCGAACAGTGAATGTAAGTTTGTTTAGAGTAAAAGAGTTCACGCTTCGACGTTCCGTCAACAACGCGATGGCTAAATGTGCCGCGATTAACAGTTTCTTTAGATGGCCACAACGGAAATGGTTTTTGAGGGTGCGAATGAGTCCTTCACGATTGACGGCCTCACCGAAAAAAACGCGAGATGCCCAAAAGGCGAGATGTTAATTATGTCCCCGAAACTGCGTCGGCGTGAAATTTCACAAAGAAACCACTGAGCGTACGTAATAATTTATTTAAAATCATCGGTACGATTAGGATCATGCTAATTTTTAAGGTGGTCATATACGGACTTGTAACGTTACTAATACATTCTGCTATAATATTATTTTTATATTATAGCAGACCATCACTGACCTTAGCTGTTTCATAATATAGTTATATCTACTATAAGTAGGTAATTTTATTAACCAGCTATGTCAGCGACTCTGTTCGCGTGGACGAAAATTCAATTAGCGTTAGTTACTCCTTTTAACGTCAGGTATCTGCCAGTGAGGGTCTTATCAATATGTGTCGGATTGTACCAAACACTACATTTTTTCATAAATAAAAACACATTACAGTAGATTTCTATTTTATTCGTATGTAAAGATTTAGCCTTAATAGCATCTAAAGGTTCCTATGTGGTTATTAGGTGTTTTAATTTTAAAATCCCATTACCGTTTGAACCCTGCACACATCATTCATGTATTTTACACACAGACGCACACTTTGTTGCCACGCAAGTTGAATTTTTTAGCTGAACGAGTTATTTAAATTACCCTAGTCTGACAAGCTGAAAATCATCGGTTTTTGTAGATCAGCGAACGTCATTATAGCTGTCTATTATTATCTGGATGTGAAGATGATTCAATTTTTTGCGCACCACTGATTCATCCGCACGCGTCGTTCAGCCCTCCGTCTAATTATGACAGGACACAAGAAACATGCAATTATCATCCAAGTGTTTTATTTAGCTTAGCAACCGAGAAATTTAATTGGGAACCTAGCAGATTCATCACATAGTCTTTTATTTATTGTCGAATTAAAGTGCGTAGATGAAGGGAGTGATCGATGTTGATCACGTTAGGTATGCAAGGATGTTATTTGGCGTTTGGTTCCCTCTGTCTAACCCGTAAGATGAAAGTACCACGTCGCGTCTGTAATATTAGGTATATTTATCGGTGCTCTATACATCCTACAAAAAACCTGGTGTCACGATATAATATAAAATTAAATAAAAAAACAATAATGTTTACATATAACCTGTGCTTAGTAGCACAAATAATTGATACAAAAGAGAACAATTCCTATCTAATAAAAAAGGCAATAATATTTTCTTAAACACAAAATACAAATAATCTATGAAGAATCTAAACGAATAGAGTACGATAATGGCTCGAGGTTTGACAATTAACACTCCATTGTTCATTACTGAAAGCGTCACAGACCCTTCTCAGCGTCTAGTGACCACTGCCACTAATAGGGCATTGCATTGTTATTAAAAATTCTATCTAATGAAGGTTGTAAACGAAGAAAAAAATCGACCTTCTGTTTTTCGTTTCATTATAGTTATTTATGCAAAAATCTCTGTTGTAGTTTGCGAGTGCAAATATACCTTGTTGATGACTTTAAAATATTTTCATTACTTTGATAGACTTCACTAGTAGGTGCTAATAAGACAGGCATTTAACTGAAACAAAATTAAATGTGAAAAAAACTTAAGTCCATTACGTCACAATGACATCAGTATATTAAATCATCGCCACCAGCACCATCGTCATTACAATATGAAAATAGGGTGGAAACAAAACATTAAATATCACTCTCACTGTTTGTCGGAATTCATTTAAAACCACATTAACAGGCGCAAAGTGTTAACCATTACAAATTACAGCCAACCATTACGAATTATATTATACATTGTTGAAGTGCCGCCTCTCCAAACTCTTTTCAATGAGCGTTCCACTCGAGCCCCATCCATTGTTTTCAAAGTGCCTCAAATAACACAATAGTCACATTAAGACGCGACTGGTGTCCGAAGCAAAGTGGTACTCGACTTCGGAACCAATTGTCACCAACATTGGAACGTAATTAGCGAAGATGTGTTACTTTGTCACTTCCGATCGGAAAGAGAGGCTCTTCGAGTCGCGAGAACACTTTAGGAGCCGTTTACAAATTGACCATTTCATTTTTTTAAGTGTCATTTGAAAGAAAGAAAGTCCAAATGTTGTCGTATGTACAGCGTTTGTGGATGCAGGTTTCGAACTACAGCAAGTGTTACCTATCTTGACCACATAGGTCAGATCCTGGCTACTTGGGGACTCACAAATCTCCGAAACCTGCGTGCAAGTGTGGAGCGAATTATAAATGTACGAAATACAAAATACAAAAATGTTTTATTGGTTTAGTTATATTGATTGATGTAGAAGAGACTTGTCAGGTTTGTAAGCACTCAATGTTCTCAGCCTACCCGTTAGGAGCCTGGACTACTATTATATTCTGAGATAGTATCACTGCATAGTAATAATAATTAATATTATAAGCAGCAACAATACTAATCATTATTATATTTGCAAAACACATCAAACGAGCAAGCAGTTCCGAATAGCTTTATCCGCTCGTAATAATTTGCAATGTACCCGGACAGGTATGTGGGAATAGAATTGTTATCGCAAGTTACTTCAGTTATTATTCTTCGTTAATAAAATGGTTAGATAGTGTTGGATAATTACCTCAATAGCACTTTTAGTTAAATTCGTTCAGGTAGTATTTGTTAGTTTCAGTAAATTTAGTAACAGAATTTATCAAATTTTGTGGGCGGGCACTTCCGATAGATCTTACAGCATGACTTAGAGCATCATCACCAGCCTATTGCAGTCAACTGTTGGACATAGGCCTTCCGTGAGTATTATGCCCATAATCCCAACGCTAGACAGGGGGGTTTGGATATCTTAGATTAAATCTTCCCACGTCTTAAACAGTATTTATTTACTGCCAATTTAAAAAAATACCATCACAAATGTTCCCAAATTCATATTTTACGGCGAACAATGGTACTTAAAAACAACAAAAGGTTGTCT
This sequence comes from Jemadia suekentonmiller, assembly GCA_018245575.1. NCBI lineage: Eukaryota > Metazoa > Arthropoda > Insecta > Lepidoptera > Hesperiidae > Jemadia > Jemadia suekentonmiller. The sequence continues at coordinate 17,759 of DWDU01000229.1, read as the reverse complement.
TATCTGCTGGTAAACTAAAGCAGGGGTGAACTACTTAAAAGGCGCTCGCTAGTTGCAATATTTGACGCAATCAGCGAAAGGAAGCGCCAACATGGGCCCATTAGAGCGCGCGCAAATCACTAACATGTGACACTAAACGCACAGATAAAAAATAAACTCTTCAACACAGATAAAAACTGAAAAATTCGAGGGCTCCATTTGTTTTTTTTTCAAACTTGGTTACAAGTGGAAAAATACATCTGCACGTGTTGCAACGGCAATTTTGTGCGGTGTTAAATTACAGTGCGTTCGTTCGTTTTTTTACCGGAAATTGCGGATTTTTGTGCAACCGCTAAAAGGACGGATGAATTTGACAGTTACCATCGCCAAAATAATAAGTCTTCGGAGATTTTGACATCGTTTCGAATTATTTTTTGTAATTTTTGGGCTGTGTGTGACTGTCTGCAATAAGTCTTAATTATTAATGATTCGCTTTAATAAACAGATACTTTGCAGTTTTTCTTTTTAATTTAATACACATCCGTGCACCTTTGTATAATATCTACACTCGAAGCACAAGTTATTAAATTGCTAAAAACCGGTTGTAGGTTAAACGCAATATCATAAAAAAAATCCTTATATTGTTACTATCTGTATAAGCCTGTTTTCACTTTATTTTTATTCTATTATACGTAACTTCACGCCTGAGAGTTCACCATCTAGTTTCATTTACGTGCAAAACTCCCGACTCCGAGCCGCTTCTAGAAAATCTACGTTAGGAAAATCGAATAATACACGGGCCGGGTTTTGAACCCAATACCTGTCGAACGGCAGTCTTGTTTGCGACCACTCAAGCAACGAGCCACTTGTTTTGTATATAATGATTTTCTGTGATGCTGTTAGGTATCGTAATAAATAAGTAAATAAATAAATAAGTAAATAATGACTAACACTAACATGGATCCAGTGGTTCGTAAATTTTTCTTCATACTTAAAATCGGAGATATTTTAACAAAAAGTAAAAAATAAAAAAATGATAAGTTTTTTGCAACTGCCCATGCACGAAATACTATTTTTCACAAAACGCGGCCAAAGCTTGTCGTAGACGAGCGGGGCGTACAAAAACTCCGCCAAAGAAACCAAAAAAACGCCTGAGGGCGGACCAAAACCCATATTCGGTTAAAACGTTATCATCTTAAAAAATCTCCGCCGCCCGACAATGGCTGTAACATAATACCCGCTGACCGAAAATTAAAAGACGAATGAAAAAGTTTCCCTACAAAAATTGAATTGTATCCTTGCGAAAATACTGGAACGGACTCGGGCAACAGGAAATGATCGCGGCAAAAAGTTCAATAGCCGCCTATGAAACGTCTATGATTTGATGGATCGCTGTAACACAATCATTCGCCACGACAGCATTAAGCCTTAAAGTGCCCTCTCCAACACTGAAGTGATATCCAACACAGAATCCGTGTACACTTCATCCCGTAAATCCAATATACACCCTAACAGCTTAACGATAAAGTTGAATTTCAATGAACAGAACGTGGATAAGTTTGTTGCGTATCGTATTTCAGAGGTATTTGTTCTAATCAAAAAGCCACCTTAATGTAAATATATTTAAAGTTACATTTTGAAATAATTATTTTGTCGTTTACGCCGTTTCGCACATGATGTAAATCGGTAACCGTAGTATGAACACGTGTTTGACGGCCACTACAGGACTATTCAAGCATGTTTATGAGATGCCAAGTGATAATGCGAGTCCTCTGACGCCATTTAATTTTTCATTTTGCATTATACATTTATTATATTCTTCATATATTTTATTTTAATGTATACAATATTTTGAAATGTTCACATGACTAAAATACTATCTATTTTAGTAAATTAAAATAATGAATACTGTTATACTCCGTGAGATGTCGTCTCCTTCACTTGATGAATGATTTAAAAGTCAGTGTAGGAAGAAAAGTCGAGTTCCTTTTAATTTCTTCTAACCTCTCAATCTTTCTCGACTTGAATTATAGAAAATTTTAAATTTATTTATAGTGCGGAAACCTTATTACTGGTACACATGATGAAAAGGAAAGGTACAGAATAAATATTTGACTAATCAACATAACACTATTGAATTATAATTTTTGATATCCAAAAAAAGACAATGTGGAAAATGACAAGTCTTACTTTTTTTCTAACTATTACTTTACCATAACAAACGTTTTTGTAGAAATAATGGCTGCCAATACATTGTATCAAATGGACAAAAAGGCGCTAAATTTATTTGCGTACACAATAAATAAATTCACTCGTAAAGAATGTAATGCTTTTTTATATAAAACGCATTGGCAAAAATTACTGCACTTTCTTTATATGTAACCTGCCAGTAGCAAAGTTTATTGTTTCTAGAGTCAATGGCCGTCACACTATTGTGTCAAAAACGCAAAATGGCGCCAAATTCAATAGTATTTGAAATGAAAGCTTTTGTCACTTTTGTTCTTTTGGGGCTCTTGTCTTATTATTAGTTGCCGTAAAAGGCACACAATTTTATAAAAAAGAAGTAAGCTGGGATTTGTACCCGGATACCGGTTTAGGAAGCTGAATTCTAAACCATTAAATTATCAGTGACATCATTGAATAATTCTGTGGTTCCATTTAAATAGCACAGAAAACTTTAAAACTAATCATAACTAATAAGAAACAAGAAGGGCAATATGGGTACAATATTTCATGATATGTAATACAACTCATAATACAGCTTATATTTAATACAACTTAGACACGATGTTGTTTCGAAGTGTGCGTGCGTATGTGTGTGTATCCTTAGCTGAATTTATTCTTTAATCTTTAAAAACACTTTGAGGCCGCGGACACAAAGAATTAAAAAAGTGGGCGTAACTTTTACTGTCATTTTTGTGGAGCGGACAATAGGCGGCGGGGCCCCTCGCGCCGGCCTTATTATGTATGAAAAAAATATATATTCTTAAAAATACAGACAAGCAAGATTCGATGTTTCGCATCTAAATTCCGTAAAGATTTTTAAATCTTAATAATTGTAGCCCGTTATGCATTTACTGTCTTTCGATGCTCTAGTAATAGTATGCGGTTAGTATACGTAAATAACGTATGGAGAAATACCTAGGTATATATTTTTTTATTCAGTCTATTTTATTTGTCAATAAGGTTATAATATTCGAAAAATTATTAGTACTAGTAAATCGAAAAATTAGTAAATGTTCAAAAAATTAATAATGCTCTATTAATATTATTGTTATAAAGTGATTTAAAACGATGGTCAATCAAGATACATAATTTTGGTTATACAGAAAATTTAAAAATACTATACATTTTTATACTCATTATAAAAATGTATGTTGATAAGGTTTTTACTTTTTAGACTTCTTACTTTCAAATATAATGTCATATGAAAACGTGAGAACGTACTGAGAGGAGTGTCTCTGCCTACCTCTTCGAGGATAACTGGCGTGATGTTGCGTTTTACGTTATATGAAAACGTGAACGAAATAAATACAACAAGCAAATACAGTAAATAAATTCAATTCATTCAATGTTACGATATGACTCAAAATGAAAGGAACCCTAAAACTGTTAAGAAAAGGTCCCGCCTCGACAATCGAATTCTCAAAAGGAAGCGTGGCCTTTGCAAATCTGGCCAATAAATCCTATTGATAGAACTTCGGACCCCGCTGCGCATACGGGCTCATTATACTCGCAATAATTTCACCATTTTTTCCTCTCGCGCAGTAATTTTACAATTTCATACGATATAATTGTAATGGGGAATCCATAGTAATACGATTGTATATGGTTATGTATTTTTTATTTATATTTAATGGCTTTTCGTCTCATAATATACACAGATGTAATGTAATGTAGTATGATCGCGTAATTTTTTCATAGTAAAAAAAGTACCTGTAGGTCGGTGAAGGGCATAATAAGGGTTAGGAAAAAATGTTATCGAGTTACAAAAAGTATATTTAAATCGATCAGATGTAATATGACATCATTTTAGTTATGTATCGGAATAAAAATAGTTATGTTCACTTATTGTAAATTATCATATAATACAAAATATTTATCTGCAACTACCATTTCAAAAAAAATATATAAAAATGCTTGAACTTAAATTATATGTATGTTTATTTGCGTTTTAACTATATGTACCTATACTGTACCATTATAAGTACATATCATATACAAGGCATTTTATCTGGAAACAGATTGAAATTCTTTTCCAAAAATCATATCCATTAGGTGTGAAGGAAGCCATTTCAGGGCAGATATTCGCGAAGCCGTATCAAGCCGTCCGTTACACCGCAACGTAACTTCCGTGATTAGAGAAGCGAAAGAACGCTAAAGTTCATTAAAAAACGCCGCGGTAGAAATAGACTATAAGGCTTCTGATGCGTTCGGCAAGATTTTAAATTATTTTGACGCTTACTTAATATACATAATGTCTTTGGTCAGAGAAAAAAAGATATCGTTTTTCTTCCAATATCAAACTGTGTCCCTTATAGGCAAGGCAGAGAGATTCAAGTAGCACATATCTAAATAAGAAATAAAACAAGAAATGATAATAATATCACAAAATAAGCTAGGTAACTGATAGTATTGGGTGACGATATTCTAAAAGAGATTTTTTTTAAGTTTGCGCAAAAGACCCTATTAATGTATCACATTATAGGGTTTTATAAGATTTTTATCGTTTTTAACCTTTCGGCGCATGTTCTAATATAAACCTCTTATACTTTAAATATCCACCATCAATTTAGGACCACACCAGTTAATTTTCATTGGACACCAACTGACTTACGCGAACGCCATGTATGAACAAATAAAAAACATTCATCTTTGTTTCACTAACAACCGCGATTACGATGTGGCAACAAACAGCCCAGCACGAACTCCGACATTTTAACTTATAAAAAGTAGGCGCTGTTACAAGAAAAAAATCCAAAACATTTCCGTGATTAAAGCCCTGGGTAAAGGAATTTTGCTTCATCAAGCTCATCAATGGACGGCTTGGGAAGATGCAACCGATTAACGGAGCACACTTTTTATGAATGGATGTTACGGCTTCTTGTAATGGGCGTACAAGGACGTATCGACCCACACGTCAGTTATGGTTCCGTACAAGTACCGGAGAGAAATTTCAGACTCAAGTGAGCAGCAATCGAAATAGCAGCAAAGTATAATTGTCGCTCAAGACAGCAGTAATCAACTATGGTTCGGAACTCATCGGTAGAAATATGATTAGAGACGACAAGGTCAAACCATGTACGTAGGCATCGTTTACTATCTATCATTCCCATATATATAATATCTACCATTACCGTTTATTATTATACATATTATTTACGTCTGCCATTTTTACTAAAGCAACATCAAAACTGTAATATAACTCGCGAATAAACCGTATATTTCTAAATAATTTTAATATATTTCGAGAACTGCAATAATATTTAGATAGAAATATTATTATTTCAAATTAAAAACCCTCGCGCAGATCCCGGATTCGCGCTTGACCGCATCCCATTGTACTTAAGCGAATAATTCGTATCTCCTTATTATCTTCCACTCCGTACAATCAATTGTACAGTTCAGTAGTAAAGCGATGTTCAATGAATTGTACACATCCTCGATTTGATACGCGTTATTTATCTGAATATGGATTGCGTATCCGTTTTATGGCATTTCTATAGTACTCCCTATTGTTGTTAGCATTCAAGTGAGCGACTATTAAAAGTTCTTGTTGCAGCGTTTAAAATTCATTCATTACATTGTTAGAATTCGTTCAGTTAAGTATTTTACTTGAAAAGTTTTTTGTATTTGCGGTGTTAAATGGCTGGCGGTATTATTAAAGGTAACGTTGAAGCAAAAATGTTATGTTGAAGCAAGAATGCTATGTGATGTTACGTTATGTTTGATTATGTTGAATGAACCTGGTCTATTACATATATGGTTATCTATTAAGCTAGTGTAAAGTGAGGATTGATATTTTAAATAAAGTAACGTCACGCCTATAATCCAAGAAGAGGTGGGCAGAGGAGTGTAGTACGCTCCCACGTTTCACCAGTTACGTTCAGAATAGGTGGTGAGTATTGTCATACACTGGATACAAATATTTTTATTGTATAAAATAAACATCATTTAAATTGAATTTCGAGCCTGAGATGGCAGCTCACGCTTGGCTTCTCTTCGCTCTCTCTTCTTATAAGGTTTGTTAAAAGTCTTAATTTTTTATATTAATTTCCCTAAAGTAACATTTGTTATATGGATGTTTATCCAACGTACATATTCTGAATACAAAAAGAACTTACATATGATAATATTTGCTCCGTCCACACTACTGATGTTGAAAAGGTCCCAATTAATACACAATATGCGTCATTTCAACCCAACGCGAAAAAAAAACTGCAATAAAATGTCAGGATTCTGACAAAACAAAATATTTATTTATGGTATTCTAAAATCCGGCAAATCTTATCTAAACACGTTGCGTATTTGACTTAGCCGCCATTTTCTGCCCAATAACAAACAGCCCCCGCTCTTGTATATAATGATAACACAGAGTCAATCCGAAAAGCTTTAACCAAAATAAATATGTGCCGAGCTCTCAAGGACGCCAGTGCCTTGTTTGGAATGCCGTATCTAAAATCCAATCTAAATTGAACCCTCTTTTAATGTCCCTTGTGAGATGTACAAGTTCAAAATCAAATGTTGTCAAAAATTTGAAGATGAGTTTTCAGTTCTCATACACATCTGTTGCAAAGGTGTATAAAGTTTTGTTTTAAGAAAGGTATTTGTTAGTGATATATAAATACTCTACACTGAACAATAAAGTTATAAGAATACACGTTATATTTAGAATATTCATATTGATAGTAATATGTTAATAATAAAAAAATTGGTCAAAATTAAATATAACACCTGAAAACATACCACAAAAACGAATTGGACACTTTTGTATTGTCATTATCGAATAGTCAACCAAGTCGGGTGTGCGATATACGAGAATGTTATTACAACAAAAATATCATAGGTATGTATATACCTTAAAACATGTAATTATCAGAAATTATATAAAAAACAATTCGAATCTAAATTTACATCAGAATTTATAAACCAAAGTATCGCATTACACAGATACTCGTAAAACACGAATATCCACTGACAATATAATCTGATCATTAAACATCCGGGGTCATAACGACCCCATAATTCAATTAGGGGCGAACATAAATAGGCTTGTCAGTCCGAAATATTTCTGAGGGCCCATTGAGCGCGCACGTGTGCCAACAATGGCTGAGGCTAACCCGACATCGCTGCGGGTCGCCAATACCCCGAGTGAAAAGTTTCTATGGTGTCAAAGTATTGAGCTTAGGTGTGACGGCTTGTAAGGACGCGGATAATAGCGCCGTATGAGGTTGTCGCTTGGCTTTTCAGACCCGCGTTGATTAGACTACGTTTTGTGATCCGCTGGATCCATTTAAGGCGTTAAAACGTGTATGCATGCACGCATTTCGTTCTTTTTAAATTGAAAGTGAATCAATCGATTGTATAAAAATTATTTTGTGTTAAGTCATACAATTTTTTTTTTATCAAATAAATCGTAAAATATATAATGTTTAACCTTTAAACCATTTGGATTTGTGTATTATTTTTCTTACATTCATACAATACGACATATTTTTGTATTTATTAAGTGCTTTATATAAAATAACTCACTTGAAGTCAAAAAAGATTTTTTCTGTATCCCTAACATCGTATAAAATTTTAATCTGATCGCTCTTTCGCGTGTTGTTTATACGCCTGTTTTTATACGCATGTTTTTGTTGTCTCATTCTGATTAATTTCTAATAAACCTATAATACATACGCTATTGAATAAAAATAAACATAGGTTTAAGATTTAAAATCAAATGTATTACCGAAAAAAAACGTATAGAACACAAAATAACAACAAATTACAAAAAGGAGCGGGTCTGACTGTATGAGCTGCGCTGCCACCGAGCGCCGTCCCGTGGGCGCTGTCCCAACACCGCGCGATGCGAGGGCTTTTGGCTGCTGGGTGATCCCCCTGGCCCGGTGTGCCCTTCCCCAGCGCCCTGGACCCCGCGGACTCCTCCGGGCGGCCCATGGCGGCGCCGCGCCTGGCGCGGACGCCCGGAGACGAGCGCCCGGCACAGCGCGGCCGCAGATCATTCGCCGCTCCCGACCCCCGCGGCGCCGGGTTACAGGAGACGCCGCGCTCCCGGTCGGAGGGAATGGCGAAAATACTGTACGCTATCGGACTTCGTGTGGCGCACGCTCTGAGTTTTGTCTAAGATTCCGCAATACAAGGCAACAATTGTTATTTTGTTTATTTTATTTCTCTAAGATTAAATCAATTTTTAATATATTTATTCGAGAATTTTGTAAAAAAGAACCAAATACTTAAAGAAAAATATAAAATGTAATGTTGTATGGGTGTAGTTGAACAAAACAAATAATACGTAGAGAACTTTCAAAAAAAGTGAACGTGTCTATTTAATGAATTAATTTTCTTGTGATATAACTGAAAAAAAATAGCGACATGTAATAAAAAAAGGTGAATAGAAACAAAATTTTGTAGTCTAAATCTACAATGTAGTTGGGTGCCCGCAGACGCTACGTTCTCATCTGGAGGCGACGACGAAATTTTCGACCCGTTGTAACTAGCGCAAGGCACAGCAAATACTTTGGAAGTAGCCGCATAAATTATTATACATTATTCTACATTATTATAGGATACATTATTATCCGAGCAGGACGCGGGTATATTAAAAAGATCAAAAGCCTCGTTTTATTTGCTAATAACTTTATAAAAATTAATTTTTTTTCCTTTCAATATTCTCTAAAATATGTGAGTGTAACAGAATGTGGGTTAAGGCCATAGTTTGCCACGGTGGCCCAGTGCGATTTTGCAGACTGCACACGCCTTTTTAGATAACATTTTTTGTAAATAAACTTTAAAGTATGCATATTTACTTACGATGTTTCCCTTCTTATAGCAAGTGATATTTAACAGTAAAACGTACGTTTTGATTAGGACAGTACAGGATTTGAACCCGGACCTTCGGAGCGAAGGGCTGAATTGAAACCACCAGACTGGCGGCAGCTAAAACATTGTAAACAGATAAACACATAATTGCCGGTAACTTACGTTCCGAGCAACAAATTCCTGACCTACCTCACCACTTGCATTGCAAACAGCGCTATCTACACCGGATGCTAACTGAAGTTGCTTATCTGTCCTCAGCATGCGCTGCGAGCAAGTAATGGTTTGTTTATCTGAAGTACACATGAACCTACATACGAGTATATGAAGTTTTTTATAGTTTCACAATCATATTTTATTTTGTAACGGCATATACACTTTACCTATATTAAAATATCTATGTCCACTAAATACATATATAATAATTGTTTAATTCAAATATTATATGCTATACACTTCATTTCTCTGCCTACCTCTTCGGGGATTACAGGCGTGATGTTAGGTTTTTTTTTTTTTTAATATGCTATATATGCTTCACGCAACAATGTCCTCTAATCATTTAAACGAGGTTTTGTATTAATTTGCCGTCTTGGAAAACGTACCAAAGGATTTTATTTTTGTTTTAATCAACGGAAAGTGGCGACATCTACAACTGCTCACAAGGATCTATGCAATAAATCTGTAAACACACACACGAGCATGTCTCACACATTTCCATGTTCACCAACATAACAATAGAACAATCAAAGGTGGCTTACACAAAATAAATCGAAGGGTTTTTCGAATTTATTACGTTGGCAATCGCTTGGTGTGTCGACTTATTTTGGATAATATATTTAAGTGCGACGTATGGAGAACATAACTTATTTAGAACAGGATAATGGGTTTGAGTGACGTACAAAAGAAGTGCGGTGTTGCTGCCTCCCGCGGAGATATCGCGGACATGGAAACACGGACGCCCTTGCTCGCCAAAATCCCTTTAAGGTTGACTTGCACTAACACGCTTTGACGTTCAGGATTAGACGTCGAATGAATAATATTGTGGACGGTATATTGAGAAATTAATCGTTTTATTTCGTGTCATGTAATATTTACGAATAACAGTATGAACATTTGATAACAAATATTTCGTAATTCACTATTCCGGTTTGCTATATTGAATATTCATGATTATGTAACAAAATATACTAAACTAAATTGGTAAGTAAATCAAAGTCAATAAAGACAAACATGAGTTATAATCATTTTGGGCTTTAAAAAATCAGATTACAAAAATTTTAATAGATTGAAACATTTCGTCGGTCACGTAAAACCGTACCTTATTGCAGTCCGCGTGCCCCACAAGGCATCGCTGACTATCCCACTGGGCATTGTTTCGTTCATTCGTAAGGCAAATATTGGGCTGCGACCATTCAGACCGTTTGCAAACATTCTCTACTGGGTGGCGGCCAACAAAGGTCTTCTTGGAAACTTCGTGACAGCACTCCAAATATAGTGATTATACCCTAATTGTCTCCTCACACCTGGCTGGACGGTAATTTAGTTTTTAACTCGAACAAGTCTTTAGGAAGTGGTTACAAGAAACTGTCGTTGTCTAATATTGGTGGCCACTCGCAATATTTGTGTTACGTGCGAAGTACATTTGAGTGAAGACCTTTGTTCCAGCAGGTGGCGAATGCTGAATCGTTAACCGAATGCTACGTATAATTAATTTCGTCACAAATGTTCCTCAAAATTCATGTCAGTCGCGAAATGATCAAATTGCCATCAAAATCCATTTAATTTCACCATGAGATTTACATTAACTATACTTCGATATAAGTGGGCGCAAACTCGTGTTTATGAGATCTACGCTTATAGTTTATAGGACGATTTTCGACTCGATTTGCAGGAAAGAAATATAAAATTTACAATAGGTTATAATAAATCCTGGATGCTTGAGTAGTTGCGAGAACGACTGCCGATCGAGAGGTATTGAGGGTTCAAATCCCGGATTGGGTATTGTAGTTCTAAGGCCTAAAATTAAGATTTATATTTTAACACAAAGGCTTAGCTTAAAAGATGCAGTAGCACGCCTATAGAGTTTCTTTCGCCGCTTCTCCTCCATAGCGAGGCTTTTTCCGAAGCGGTGGTAGCTTCATTTTGACGTACAAAAAGTGTTCCAATGAACCTATTTTGCATAAATGATATTTGAATTTGAATTTGAATAATAAAGAAACAATAAGTTTTGCAAAGTAATAAAAAAATTTTTGGTAAAAATTAATAATTTCTACTGTAGCTACAACTAACTAATATTAACTAAAAAAGATTATGGCATTGTATAAGTATAACGGAAGAAAATTATGCAGTAAAAAGGAAATTCAGATATTAAGCAGGTCTTGAGATCAAGAAATGTGTCGTGAAAAATGTTGATGTCTTTAATTGACGCACATGCTTGGTTGTATTCCGCACAGATTTTAGATAAAGGAGAATATTTTAAGACATGAGTTTTGCTTGCAGGGATATTGAATATGTTGGCAATAGGATGTCGTGGGTACTTTCAAGGCACGTTAATATTAATTCTTTGGAGTAAGTGATTAAACTCATTTTTTCCAGAAATTATCTTTTTTAGAAACATGACATTAAGAAGAGAGCGACAGCTACTCAGTGACATTATTATAAAGCATTTGAGACGAACGTCGTAGTTGGCGCGGTGAAAAATACCAGATGAATGAAAAGCTAGCTCTTGGGGTTTTTACAAATATCAGTTTCAATTCGCTTCTTGTAATTTAGAAGGTATAGGTCACTTAATCTGTGAGCACGCTCACGAAGAAGTTCATATTCCAGTTGGTCGCGCGGATACTTGTATTTCATATATTTACGTCTCTTTTTGTTTTTATCGGAAATTATTTTTATTAAGGAATAGCTGAACCACGCTGGAAATTTAATAGGCCTGGGTTTTGATTTCGGGATATGGGAATCTATAGCTGTATTTATTAAATGATAGAATATGTTAGTCATTTCATTAATATTTTGACAATTCCCTAATTCTTCATTCTAATCAATACTATCCAAGTAAGGTATGATTTTGATATAGTCAGCTTTAAAGTAATTATAGCGGGGTGGGATTACGAGTTTAAGTAAGTTAGGGCTGTATTCCGGCATCAATATTAGAATAGAAGGATGCCTTTCGTTTATTTTACTTAATGTATTGGGACATTTAGTAATTTCCAATCGGTCGCAGTCGGTGAAGACGATGTCCAATATTGTGCCGTTAACATTAGGCACATCGTTCATTTGCAGTAGGTTATTCATTGCAATAAAATCAATAAGAGACAGTCCTGATTTGGAACTATGGTTCCAAATGGTAACAAACTATGGTTTGTGGCACTACATGGAGCGCCATCTGATTGTCGAGACCAACCGATAGAGCTCAGATTAAAGTCGCCTAATATTATAACCTGATCAGATTGGTCTATAATGCTGGTAGTATTTTCTAAAAAACTAGTCAAAAGCTCAAAGGAGACTGGAGGGGGCAGGTAAACAGCGCAGATAGAAATTTTTTGACTATGTTACCTGTCTTTACATTGATTGACACCCATAGGGCTTCTGCATTCGTCTCCCAATATAAACGTCTAAAAGAAGGAATGTATTTTGATACTGAAATCATAACGCCTTGTCGGTCCTTCTTTGAACTATTTGAACGCGATCGGTCCCTTCTGTATATTACATAACGTTCATCTATAAATTCAATGTTCATAATACTACAATTTAACCATGTTTCAGTAAATACTATTAAGGTATAGTTATTGATTAAGATATTATTTTTGAGCATATCTTCCGTCTTAGTTCTTAAACCTCGCACGTTTTGGTAATAAATTGATACACCCATTGTGCAAAAAATCTACCATATCAATGATTTATCACATTAAACAATTAATTTCAAGCATTCTTCGTTTTTGATGTATGTAGCGGGGCTACGTTCATCTTTTCTAACAAAAACCCTTCCGTCTCTGACCCAGACAAACTTAATACCTGTCTCCTTCGCTTTCTTACGAGCTGTTGCATGAAGATGTTTGTTCGCCGACGTTAAATGTTTGGAGACAAATACAGGAACACGACGCCCCCCAATTCCCAGATGCTCTGAATTGTTTTCCGTCACGGTTATTTTTGTTGAATTTAATGACTGCAGTCAGCAACTCGTTACGACGACGCTGGCTACGTAGATTGACAATCACAGAGCGGGGGCGGTCACTATCATTGTTGAGCTTTGCTATACGTGTTGCGTGCAAAATATCGCTGTCGCCGAAGGGGTTTTCGACTATCGCACCCAGCTGCTCTATAGTTTTTATTAGGTTTTCAGACTTGTTTTTAGGAATACCATTGATTTCTATGTTATGGGCACGCACGTTTTGCTCCATTTGTCCTATTCGGTTTGTCAAGTTCACAACCTGCAACGATAGGCTGTCGTTTTTTTACACCAAGACGTTGATAATTTCATTTCACTCGTTTAAAGTTTGCGCAAGTTCTTCATATTGTTATATAGGTTAATAACACGGGATTGGCCACCGCATCCAATCTCTGTTACAACGCCACCCGTTGTCACCCTCATCAAAGGGATGAGATATTAACGATTCAGTATTCCGCATTAAAAGGTAAGTTTTTAGATTCGCTAGTATTGAGAAGCAGAGAGAAGTAACGTCACATTGTATTATATTATGTATTACAATAAAATTATGAAAGAATGACAAAGCAGATATACAATGGGAATGTGGATGGACGCAGATGTCGAGGGAGGCCAAACTCACTCATCTTGATCAAATAGGCCAGATACTGGCTGCTGGGGGACTCAGAAGAAGAAAGTGATGAATGTGGAAGAGGCGCGGCAGGTCTGTAAAGATAGAGTTATTTGGCACTCGGTGCTCTCTGCCTACCCCGTAAGGAACCTGGTGAGAAGATATGTATGTAGGTATGTATGTATAAAAATTTACAAGAACCGAGAAACTTCTTTGCCTTCTTCGAGAAACTTGCTTAGCCGGCTTCGAACTTTGTTATATTGGTTTCTTATTACTCATAGACTTACTGATGTACGAATTGGAACGGTAGATTTTTATTTATTTATAAATATGTACTACAATACGACCGAATAATTTGGACTTATTAATTATTTCACGTTTCTACAGCATTCCAGACGTAGATGAAGATATAGCTAAGTTGATAAGTTCAAACCCACACGAGCAATCGTCCAGCCTGGAAGTGGACAAGCCCGACCGCAACAAGACTAGCTCCGCCTCGCCCCAGGACCGGCTGTCACTCTCCAACCTCTCTTCCTGTGATACAAGCTCCTGCAAGAACCTGTTCAGGCCCGACACGGAGCGCGGCACATATAATAGCAGTAGTCTTACTATACCTAACCTAGTTGTCTCGGACGATAGTGATAAGAGAGATTCTATATTACAGGGAGAAACTTATGAATCGGACCAATTGACTATTATAGACATCGATAAACCATATACGGACGACGTGCACTTTCAAGACCTTAGCGCGATTGTGACTCCTGCCAGCGGAGATTGCACGCCCGAGAGGAAACTGTCCAGTGTAGACTTGGAGATAGATGGCACTAGTTCAGAAGGGTCCAACATTAGCGAAGACTTTAGCCTTATATCGGAGATCATGGATTCCAAACCGGATGCAATAGAGGAAAGCGGTGGAATAGGGCATATAGACTCCCCTGAAATATCAGAAACGACGTACATGAACTCCGAAACGTTACACGGTGAATCTATAATGGACGACATAAGCTCCATGCTCGGCCAAGATGTTCTTCTGGCTATGATGGGAAAAAATGGTGAGAATGAAACGTATACTGACGATACAACTTTGTTCACTTCGGATACGGTTTCGGATATACCAATGGACAGTAGGAACCCAAGTATAGAGAAAGGTGAAGCGAAAATGAAATACATATCTAAAATTAAGAAAACGAAAGAAGCGGAAGTGGAAAAATTTGGTTTTGAGAACAGGGTCTTCTATATAGAGAATGCACCGAAAACAGAGGAGCAAATCAAATACTGCAGTTTGGCGCAGTTTGAAGAGGGTAGTGATATTGCGAGGAAGTCTTTTCGCAAGCAGTTAAGGAAAAGTTTAAAGAAACGAATAACCGATGAAACGAATTTAAAACATCTATTGCCAAAAACTAAGGAAGAATTATCGCCGAGTGCAGAAGAATCTTTACATATTCACGATTCTCCAAAGTCAACTCATGTGGAAAATAAAGTATCACCGAAATCTTTTTACAAAGACGACAAAAATACTGACGGTACAAAGGAAAAATGTATACCGTCGTTCCCGCAAGTCAGCGTAGTGGTTGAGCCACCATCTCCGTCACACAGTGAAGATAAGAAGAGCTTAAAAAATTGTCCAAGTCGCATGGCGTCTGTGCTCAGTGACATATTCGATCGTGGTGATACACTTAGCGTTTATTCTCCAGAGCCAAACTTAGGAAACGGAAGGGAAAGAAGGTCATCTGATAATCCAAAGCTACTTGGTTCTGATTCGGAATACGGACAGTTCCTTAGTTGCTCTCCAGCTGCCACGAGAAGAATATCGTGCGGTAGCCTTTTCAAGCCCGGAGAGGCTGACAAGTAAGTACGAACATAAATTATCATCTCAGTTAACTAATGATTATTTAGAATCATTTTATTTAAACTATATTTATCTTGCAGTAGACTGTCAACATCAGTATCATCAATATGGGGAGAGGGAGGAGCAAGCGGAAGCATTACCGGAACGAGTAAATCTGATACAAGCGATCGAGCGAAGAAACTGCCGATCATTAATCCTCTGGTCAGCTTGCCAGCGTGGCCTCACGTCACTCAAGGGTTCATAAGTCAATGTCTCCTGGCAAACGCTGATGCCTTGTGTGCTGCAGTGAGTCCTCTAATGGACCCCGATGAGACGGTCTCTGAAGGGTTTTTCGAAAGAGCCGTCATGAATAACTACTTCGGTATTGGTATTGACGCTAAAATCACACTTGATTTCCATAATAAGCGGGAAGAGCATCCAGAGAAATGTAGATCAAGGGCTCGGAATTACATGTGGTACGGTGTTCTCGGGTCCAAGGAATGGGTGAACCGGACATACAGGTAGCTTGATGATGCCCCAATATGAATATTAGTCTTAAGGTTATAATAATATATGTGATGTTAATTTTTCTTGCGAATTATTTTCAGACATCTCGGACAACGAGTCCAGTTAGAATGTGATGGACAGAGAATTCCTCTGCCCGAGCTGCAAGGGATCGTCGTATTGAACATACCATCTTTTATGGGCGGAACTAACTTTTGGGGAGGTACCAGAGGAGACGACATTTTCCTTGCGCCGTCTTTTGACGACAGAATACTTGAAGTAAGCTAATGTTATAATGAGATACTTGTTCATTTCCTTTTAAATTTTTTATGTATGTGTAAACTAATCAAGAATTTTTATATTACGAAACGTATGGATGAAAACCGAAACTCTCTGTGTCGAACTGATTTGAGACGCAGGACTTTTATTTGTATAGGTGGTAGCAGTGTTCGGGTCGGCGCAGATGGCGGCGTCGCGGCTCATCAACCTGCAGAAGCACCGCATCGCGCAGTGCCGCGCCGTGCAGATCAACATCCTGGGCGAGGAGTGCGTGCCGGTGCAGGTGGACGGCGAGGCGTGGCTGCAGCCGCCCGGCTGTCTGCGCATCATACACAAGAACCGCGCGCAGATGCTGTGCCGCTCGCGCGCGCTCGAGACCAGCCTCAGGTGCGTGCTGACTCCTGACTGCCTGCTGTATAACTTTCGACATTGCAAATTAAATATAAATTTGTTTATTTAAAACAGCCGTGATTTAAGTTTTGAGCAATATAAATTAAAATTTAACTGAATCACTCCTTTAAATATCTAACACAATAATATCACATCGATAGCAGAAAAATTGTGCTGGGTTGCTTTATAATCATTACTGATGTTGTTAATATGTTTGACGTAACCATATCGATTTTAATAGTTATAGGTCGCTTGGATGCACTCACAACAAAGTGACGTGTGAGTGAGTCCCAATGAGCGCTGTGTGCACCGTGTGTCGGTTCGCAGAGCGTGGGACGAGAAGCAGCAGCAGAAGGCGGCGGCGGGCGGCGCGCTGCCGCCGGCCGAGGGCGCGCTGCTGCTGGCGCTGCTGGACGACGTCAACACGCTCGTCAAGCACGTACGTAGCGCGCGCCGCACGAGTGCTCTGTGTCATTCATACTCGTATATGTAGTATGTTACATTATTGTGTTGTATTGTATTTCAATACACACATTATTGATTTCGTTATTCATCATGGAAAGCATTTTCTATACCATAGCAGCAACGAGCATGCTAACTGAAACCGTATGGTGTGTCAGAGATATCAGATTCATACAATAAAAATATTGTATTGTCATCAGACGTGGACCCATGTACAAATTTTCAGCCAAATCCTACTATAGGAAATGGGTTAAATTTAAGTTGTAAGATTTCCTTACATAGTTACTTATAAGTGAAGTTAATAAAAGAGTGTTAAAATTAGAAAACCATTCGTGGGAACATAGCAGTTCCATACGGTAGAACATCAAAGAAGGCGTGGTGTGCGGAGGCGTGCTAAGCGCGTGCGCGTGCGCAGGTGAAGCTGGCGTGCATGAGCGAGGGCGCGGGTGGCGCGGCGGGCGCGGGGGGCGCGGCGCGCGCGCTGGCGGCGGCGCGGCGCG
>DWDU01000228.1:0-21293 GCA_018245575.1 Jemadia suekentonmiller | reverse complement strand
GACTGAAGCAATTCGGTTATGTTGTTACGATCGATAACCGTACCCTCTGCTGCGATTTGTTGTCCTTTATCAGTAGCTGTCGCAAGCAAAGCCTCACAACCTTGAATCTTCACAATTATATCATCGTACCGTTTAATTTTGTCTTCCAGCGAGTCATTAGATTTTTCAACCTCTGACGTCAAGTCTGTGTATTTAGAAATAAATTCCTCAATTTCCTTTACAAGTGTGAAGAATTGTTCGCGCAATAATAACAGTTGTTTGAGTTTGGAGATTTGATCTTCAATCGTACTCATTAGATCATCTTGTTTAGAGAGGATATCTTGCAAATCATGCAAATTACCACCTTGCAGTTCATTTAACATTGATTTGTTTTTCTTAAGGTCAGCGAGGATAGATTCGTATGCCTGAATAATCGGCTGGACATCCTCAACTTTACTTCCGATAGGTTTGTTAAGTGCCTTTAGTTTGTTTTGGATTTCATTGAGGAACTCAAGAGCAGCAGCGATCTTTGCTGCAGCATCTTTGTATTCCTTTATATGTTTCAAAAGGATGTTTTTCTTGTCGTTAATAATGGCGTTTATTCTTGCGAATCTATCGGATAGCACGTTAACTTGCTCTTTCAGTTGTAATTTGTTTGAATCAGATAATGTATCCATGAGTTCCTTCGACTTATCTTTAATTTTACTAATGTTCTTTTCAATATCCTCAGCCTCTTTGCTTAGTTTTTCAAACTTAACAAGTTGTTCTTCGAGCAGTTGCAGACTTGTAGTACGTAATTCAGGAGTAGCAGCTACTTCAGCCTCATTCAACCAGCTCTGGCATTTAGCGACATCAGCTTCAAATTCATTTCTGCCTTGCAAGAGTTTATTGAGAGCTGCCAGTTTATCATCAATATCTACCTTTGCAGATGTATACGTTTTGTTCAAATCGTCTAAAATAGATTGTAATTTAGCACGATTCTCGCTTGAGCAGTCCTTTGACACAGCATTGCTTTGGCGCATAACCTCGGCCAACGTATCGTTATTGAAATCAGAAAGTTCGGTTTGATGTTTCTTGTGAATAATAATTTCTTTATCAACTTTAGCTACTTCTAATGGTACAGGACCACCAAGTTTCTTAATCTCAGCCACTTTAGCTTTAAGCCAATTCTTAGCTTTCTCTATATCATTCTCCAATTTCTTTCTAATTTCAGTGCAGTCACCTAATCTTTCGATCTCTTGTTTAATAAGTGAGGCCAGCTGCTTCTGTTTAGATGACAGTTCAGATAGCTCCGATTCTAATTGCATTTGTTCAGATGGTTCAAGCTCGGCCTGAATATTGCTAACCTTCTTTTCAAGAGAGTCAATGACAGTTTTCTTGCCATCGGTTTCTTTCAGTAAATTGGCAGCCTTCTTCTGTCTTTCTTTGACTGACTTGCTGTCGTATCCAAGAGACTCTGGATGCATCATGTTGTCGATCTCCGTCTGTAGCCATTCGTTTTGTGCCGCCACTTCACTCTTGGTACCATCAATAGCCTTGTAGGTGATTTCAAGCATTTGAAGTTTGCGTTGAATTCGCTTGGCAATATCGTTGTATCTTCTTTCAACGGATTTCATCTGAAATAAGAGTATGTATTACATTATGGCATTTTTAACGTAACCTTCAAAGATAACGTCATAAAAGACTCTTCATCAAAGAGTCTTACAAGAACTTAAAATAAAATTAGAAAATTTCCAGATAATAAAATTTATTCGAAAACACAATTTTGCCTCGTTGCCTGCCTCGTTTGTCGTGTTCTTTGCAAGTGCGACTGCCGGTCGGGAAGTCCTGGATTCGATTCCCGAGTCGGGCACTACTACAATTTTCTAATTTAGATTTTCTAGTAGCGGCTCGGAGTCTGGATATGTGCCCGATGCATGGCAATAGGCTCACCACCTATGGGACCTAGTGGGATGTAAATGTAACTGGTGAAACGTAGGAATGTTCTACATTCCTCTGCCTACCTCTTCGGGGATTACAGACGTGATGTTACGTCATATTTTTGCAAAAAAATTTAGAGTTTAAATGTAATCCTTCAAATTATCACTGGAAATACTATAGTGACATGGTACATGATATATGACTTACTTGTTCCTCCACCTGCTGTGACTCCAAATTACTGACAATGTTGATGACCTTAGTGCCGACTGCTTTGATATTATCGACTTTATCTTTTCCAGCCTGTCCGAACTCTGATGACAATTCCTTCAAAGAGTTCAGTTTCTGCGGGCATGGAAGACCGGATCCCTTATCAGCAAGGCACATTTTCTTAAGCACGGAATCGAACCAATCGTGTATCTCCTGGCATTTGTGACGGAAATCGCCAATTATTGCCTGATTGCCCTTCTCCCTCTCCATTGCTTTAATAATAGCCTGTTCTAAATTGTCAAGCTCTTCTTCCAGATTTATTTCGTCTTCTAGACCTAAAACAATATTGTTTATTCAGAAATTTCCTTAACAGCCCTTTGGAATAATGAATTTAGCCATCGATATATGATAAATAACATATTTAGAATATATTATTTTATTAGAGTACTAACTGTGCGCGCGACTTTATCCGCGTGGATTTATAAAATGGAAGTTACTAAGTTATTCCTTAACACATCAGCTGTCTGCTAGTAAAAATCCCGTCAAAATCGATCCCACCGTTCCAGAGATTAGCCGGAACAAACAGGCAGATAGACAGACAGACAAAAATGGTAAAAAATTGAATTTTGTGATATGTACAATGTATACATACATGGGAGTGTCCACACTCCTCTGCCTACCTCTTCAAGGATTACAGGCGTGATTTACGCTTTTACGTTTACATACATATGCATTTAGTAAAAAGCGGTTATTTTAATATTACAAACAGACGCTCCTATTTTATTTATCTGTATAGATTACATGATATATATCATTTAAATAAGGTATCAAATAGAAAAAGGTAACTAAATGGTAAAATTTGTACCCAATTCTAATAATGACTATTTTTAATCAAACGTGTTTTACTTACCTTCCGTTGGAATCTCAGTAAGCACCCTATTCCTCTTCTCTCCGAGCGATACCAAGGCATCGCTCATCGCAGCCATGTCCTGCTTGGCGGCTTCAGGTCTCAATTTGGATGGGTTGGAGAGCCAGTCTTTGGCCAAGGCGTTGTGGATTCCAATCCATTCCTGGATTTCTATCACTTGCTTCATGGCTTCCTCCATGTCATGTACGGCGTCTCCCAACGTTTCTAGATGGCTTTGGACCTATGAAGCGATTTCATAGAAAAATTATCAGTGCATACATAGTTATTTAGTCTGAAGATATTTTTATTTACATTAAGGCTAGTTAAAGTGAACCTACAATGAGAGTACAACTAATCGTAGCTAAAATTAAAAATATTTTGCTTTTATACAAATCAAATTTGCTTATAATTGCATGTACCTACTCGTATTACATCATTCTTTTACATTATTGTTTGAATTTAAATTAAATTATAATTTATGTTTAAAACATTATTTAGCTTTCGTTTCTGATAAAAATCGTTCTCATTCTTAAATTCTCCAAATGGAATATACTATGTGCATACGAAAAAAATAATTATATCGTGTCCAGTTCTGAAGTTCAGGCTAGTAAGCCAGAAGTTTAATGTATGTGTAGCAGTAATTGTTGGTTAACAGTTTAGTATCTAAAACGCAAAAGAAAACAAATCCATGCAAAGCCTCACCTTAGTCTCGAGAGCCCCGAGTTTCCTGCTGAACTCTGGCTTCTCGAGCGCTTGGATCAGCTCGTCGACGCGGGGTCGAGCCCCGGGCGCCGCCCCCGGCGCACGCGCGTGGCTCTGGCGCGCGAGTGCGGGTTAGTTGCGTGTCAAAGTGCGTAAGTGTGCGTGAACGTATTATGTGTGATGATATGAAGATTACGAATGACCCGATAAAATGTGATATAGTCTCGTTTAATTATGTTTCCGATTTTATCCAAATGAATATTTGTACAGGCCAGTTTTAAAATTCAGAAAGATAATATTGCAGAGCTGAGCTATGTACAGAGAATTTTTAAATACCTGTTTATATACGTATTAAATATTGAATATTTAAATACCTGTGTGAATACTTTGACTTTAAAACCGATTACCTTGTCATACGCTTATGTGAATGATATGATGAACGCGTGTGCTCTTACACTATTCCCACAGCCGTTGGTGCAATAATTTTTACTTCCACCCCTTCGTATGATCTTAACATACATCCCCTTTTCGTTCGTAACGTCTACTACATTATTTGAATAATACAAAAACTAATTCCGCCTACGAATTAGTTTTCAACTGAATCGAAATGTACAAATACCTAATACATTCAAAATATTACTAAGCAGTAGGTACGCAAATTTTCTTACATGCGTACGTTACTTTCCAATCCGAAACCGATTCTCTACCTTTAAATAGTATATAATAAATTATCTAAGATTCAATCAGTCTAACATTTGACTAGAATAGTGATAAAATACTGTATTGTGACGTCAGAATCACAGATACTGAAATATGAAGTATGAAGACAATTGTAACATTAATTGCTAACATAGCTCTACATATATTCTGTTACAACTATACGATATATATTTTTTTGTGAGGGGTTCCTGTTCATACTATCTCGTACTCTTTCGTTTTTGATATGAATGTACAATGAGACATGTACGCATCCGTGGTACCGCTCCATCTGAGATATAAACGCACTCTTAAATAGAGCGCGATAATGAAGTCATACATATACGCGCAACACATTCATTAACACGAAAAACGTATCGTGAACATTGTAAACGAAAACGTTTTCCATCGTCGTTATCACTTCAGTCCACAGTTAACTACTGCTGGACGGGGGCCTACCAAATAATACAACCACAATACGAAAATAGCGTTAAACCGTATTCGTATTGTATGCATGTATTGTATGCATCACAGATGGAGCCGAACCATTGCAGTGGCATGTGTTGTTGCACCGTGTAAGCTGCAGTCACACCGTGCACATGTGTGTACAAACAGAACAACACACGGTTGGCACACCAAACGATAAAACTGTGTTAACAAATATCACACGACACCCAACTGATACTGTGTATTTACATTTGTGAATCAGGACGATTTGTTTGCTCGCGTTACTCATCTGGACTCAAGGAACTGTATATTATTACGTAAATATTTAACTATGATTCATTGGCCCATTGCGAGACATCTCGAAAGTCACCATACTATACTGAAATAATATTGTACTGATTTAATTAAATATTCAGATTTACTTTTACTTTAATAAATCGTATTGATTCATCAACAGACTGGCAGCACATCACACACTGTGGTTACAAAGTAAATAAATTAAAATGCGACATACCTATTTCATGTATGATAAATAAAATATTTCATAGTTGACTATCGATTGAAGAATCTACTAGTACACATTATGAATGTGTGCCCGCCTCGTCAGTGATACCAGGTGCAAAAAATACATTGCCAACGAAAGCCCGTACAAATATCATCGAACTAACTACACTATTACTATCTACCACCGTCAATAACTATGTAAGGAATTAAAGGAAATTCTTACGTTATACACATGATTAAAAAAAACTCGTTGGTTCTGTTCTTTTTCGGACCTGGCAAACTTAAAATTTAATTAGATCGTAAACAACAAACACTTAAAATTAGTAAATTAATTATATATGTAGGTATACGTATAAAAAGAATAATACCTACTCGCAGTTATATTTAAAGTAAATCGAGTCGAAATTGATTTTACCTATATTCGTTCTAATCATATATTTAATTATTATTATTACTACTTACCTACTGATATTTCTTCAATTAAAATTGCACTTAGGTAGTTTTTATTCTAACCCCACAAGTTACAATAACCGAAATAGGGTACCTTCTACATATATATGTAATATCGTTCAATATTAATAAATATTAGTACAAAAACAATATCGGGAGCGCGCGTCAGTGACCGAGGGAGGAGAGTGAGGCGAGGGAGGCGAGCGCGGCGGCCGCGGCGCGCAGTACCTGGTCGATGAGGTCCTCGAGGCGCGCGCGCACCAGCAGCTCGCGCGGCGGCACCGGCAGCGGCGCCGAGTCGGCGGGCGACGCGGGCCGCGACACCGACGCCGCCGCCGCCGAGCACGCCGCCACGGCCGCCGACAGCCGCGCCTTCTCCGTCTGCAGCCGGTTGTGCAGCCCCTGCGCACACCCGCCTCACTTACACGACCGCCTCGTCCGCTTTCGGAACTTATACCGATCAAACGAGACAGCTCGATGTTCATAGTTTCATACATTTCAGACGCGCTGTTATTTAACACCTTAGTGATTTTCACATCGATACGACTTTGGTTCTACGTGAGTTTTGGTCATAGGATATCTCTGAAGTGCAAGGACTCCATAATATAGAATTACATATCTCATCGCTACATTTACATTGAGAATTATAATCATAAGTGTTTGCTATAAATCTGCAACTCGATACACTTATTCCTAAACTACTCAGTATGGCTTTCACATCAAGTGAAAAGTTAAAACAAGTGGTGTTATAGTCTTAGTATCCTAGCTTTATAACATAACCTTCAAAACTTCAATAAAGTAAATGTTTATACCGAATTCCTTATTAGTATTTTGCTACTTTTCACATACTATGCTTTTATATTTTGGGTCTTTCTTCGCCATCAGGAACACATAATCAAAACGAGGTTTACGAGAATTGTTAATTTTATAAAGTTATGCTTAATGTAGGTAGTAAAATGATAATGTATGTAGGTAGTAGAATGCAACTCACCCTTGCTTTGTCCAGCAAGTCACGACCATGCGACAGCCCATCCACTGGCACGTCCAGCTCTGTTATAGCCGGTTCACACTCATCAAGATTATTCAAAATGCTCTCAAGGGTATCCTCATATTCCTTAAACTTAGCTAAGCCTTCTCTCAAACGGCGTTCGATTTGCAAGGCGGTGGCCAGTAAGCTCTTGTGGCTGTCGTTCACATTCTTCAGCTGCTTGCCGACGGTGTCACGAATAGATGGCGCTGTTCCTTCATATCTTTCAATCTGTGCCCTACCCTTAGCTTCCAATTCATCAAGCGTCGACCTGTACTTTTGGATATCGTCTAACAAGACCGCGTGCTGAGCTAGTTGCTCTTCAGTCTGCTCACGATTAGCGATGTACAAGGAATTGTGGGCCATGAGTTGGAAGGAAATTTGCAACAGCCACTTTTCCGTGTCTTGAAGCGATTGGTGGTATTGATTGTAGTCTTTAATCTCGGATTCCAATTCCGCCTTCTTTGCAGCGCATTTAGCTCTTAACGCATCGCATTTTTTCTCTATTTTAGCAACGGACTCCCTAACCGCTGGTTTTCTGGCCCAGGAGCTCAATTCAGCGGCTTCAGATTTCAGCCTATCTAATTCTGGACGTTTGTTATCAATTTCATCTTCAATGTGCTTGTATTTTTCTAGAAGAGTCTTCATCTCCCCTAATTCTCCACCGGTTGGTGGGACTTTATCAAGATTTAGTTCGGTATCCTTGATCCATTGATTAAGCTTGTTCTTGGAGTCTTCAAAGTCTTCCCACTTACCAATGGCCGCCTTGAGCTGGGCGGTTATAGAGTTAAGGTCGATCTTCAGTTGATCCCAGCTTTCCTGTAGGACTTTAACATCGTTACGCAAACCGTCCTGTTCTTCAGGTGGAGTATTATTCAGAGCCTTTTTAAATGCTTCTTGCAAAACGACGAGAAGATGATGCCCTTCAGTCATTCGGTTACTGACAAGCTTGATTGTTTCCAGTTTGTCTTTAGTAGTGTCCACGTCACCTACTCCGATGGAATCCTGCACAGTTCCATGCGCTGTTTCCAACCATTGCTTTAACTCTTGCTTAGCCTTGATGAACTCCGTGTGATCTGACAAGTTTTTCTCACCATTGGAAACTAAACCTTGAATCCTTGTCAATAAAGACGTATATTCAGTCTGAAGGTTAACCGTTTTATCACGGACCCAAGCGCAAGCACTGAGCTCCATCAAATTTTCGCATCTATCATTAAGCTCTTCCAAAACATGTTTATTAGCTAATGCCTGTGCTAGTAAATCCTGAAATACAAATATCATTAATAAAAACCACGACATTTTATCCTTCGTATATAATTAAATGAACAAATTCAAATGCAAATATCATTTATTCAATATTGGTTCATGGAACACTTTTTGTACGTCAAAATGGGAACGGTTTTAAAAACAACAAAGAGAAAAATTTAAATACAGACATTGCAATACTTACGCGGCACTTTTCTAAATATTCGGGAGTGATTTTATCGACTTTCTGCACAGCATTAAGTTTTCCATCGAACTCTTTCACCCACTTGCTCATCTTTTCTGACGTTTCCAAGAAGTCTGACCAAGCTGAGAGACACTTCTCTAACAATTTCTTCGTATCCTTGCAGACCTGTTGTAGGTTCTCCCATTCTATCTTTAATTGCTTAATCTCTTGATTTATACTGTCCTTGCCTTCATTTCCTGTCGTTTCCAACACAGCTTCGCTCAACTTTATTGCCTTTTTAAGTAGTGCTTCTCCTTTAGGTAAAGATGATATAATCTTGCTGACAGTCTTGAGTTTCTTCTGTACTTCTTCCTTCTCGCCGTGCGAATCCGAACACTGTTGGATCTCGATCTTGCAGTTGCGAATCCAATCGTAGAAGTTATCGTATGATTCTTTGTACTGTATATGCGAGTTGACGTACTCTTCCAGTTTCTGTAACGATTTTATTAATAAAAAAAGTTGTTAAATTAATATTCAATTCATTGACATTTGAATGAAGCGTAAGATTTGACGGAAAAAATGAAGTGGTTTTCTTAAGCAGTATTTTGAGTATATGTGTATAAGTGTAAAGGCGTATAAAGTGTGCCAACTCACACTTGACAATCGCGCCAGATTATGGTTGTGACCATAATCATGTCGAGCACACGCCCGTAATCAGCAATCGAACGATAAAACAGTTCATTTATTGTATAAATGACATGTATTTTATTTCGAAATCAAAGTAATATATACTCACCGCAATCATTTCACTCACTGTCATCCTGATAACATCATAACGTTTTAGCGTATCCTCGATTTCTTTGGACTTCAACGAAGCGTCCTCTTGGAGTTTCTCATTCAATTTTTTGACGAGATCATTATGCGAATCGATGTCTCTATTGAAGGTCTTAAATTTCTCTAACTTGGCTTTCTTCTCTGAGAGGTCGTTGAGGAGAGAATCATCTGATTGAATCTTTTGGTCAATGTCGTCGAGCCACTCAACTAGGAGCTTGTGGATCTGGAAGGAAGAGTCTTTTAAGTAACAATAATAATAACAAAATATATCTTGGATCAACTTTACATGGTCATCTAAGCCCATTTAGGTAAAGTCTATATTTCGATTACCAGACAGTATGTATACTAGTTGTATAAATTTTTGAACACATACTTAAAAACATAATTTTTACAAGCACATAAAATATAAATACTCATTGTACAAATATTTGTTCTAGATGAGAATCGAACCTAACACCCCCGTCTTAACAGTCATATTCAATAACTACTGAATGACCGAGAGTGCTGATCAATTAGGTAAGAAAGCGAAACACATAATTAACAAACTACAAATTCTTAAGATTCAATGAGAAAATAGACTGTCATTTTAATAATAATATAGCAGTAAAAAACTAAAAGGAAACTAAGCTGCAAACATACGAGTATCAATTTTGACAAGGATATATTCTGTGCTTTTAATTCTTAAAACTTGTATTTCCCTGCAATATTTCTACAATAAAACGTTCTAAAAAAAATTACGTTTATATACAGATAAATGATTGAGATATTTAAAAATGGCAAATTAATTTACTTCTAGCACTCACCTTTGATATATCATCAAATTGTGACGCTCTGTTTGTCAGCTTGTTTCTTACTTCTTGCAAGTCAGCTATCAGCTTATCGAACTCCTGCTTCAGATTATCCGTGTCCTCCTGAATTTTAGCCGCGCCGGCCTGCTCCGTGTTCATTATCACTTTCTCCTTCAGCTCCAGCAGATATCTCAACTTGTTCTGCCCTTGTTCTAAGGACTGGCGGAGAAGTTTGACCGTATTGAGTTTCGCGTTGACCTCTTGTAGCGTGTTCGGAATTTCAGCGCACTGGATCAACTTCTCGCGCGTTCTGTCGAGCCAGTCTTGGCACTCTCCGTAGAGAGCGTTGTGTTGTTGGTGTTCCTGTTAAAGCATTTAACGGAAACTTTATTTAGAGATTAACTTTATGACAACTAACCAGTACATGTTTAAAGATTAGACATTATCGCCATCGGCATCATATCAGCCTATTTAAGTCCACAAGTGGACATATGATTAAACTATACCGTTATAATAAAAGGTAACTAAGCTGGTCTGTTATTTAATATCGATACTTGAAGACAAGCACAGACACTATCATGACACAAAACCAGAATCATACAAATACTACTGAATTATTATCCCGTGAGGATTAAAAATCTAATGTTACAGGTTGTAATTATCAAATTACTATTAGATAAGTGGAGAAAATATATTCGGAGCATTAGTATCGATTTGAGTCACTATATTTATATTAAACATATTTGAACACAATTCACTGCTAAAACACGTTAGTGAGCTATGGACTCATGTCAGCTAATATTCATAACGAAAAATCTTTAGAACGAAACTAACCTGGTAATGCAGTTCCAGTCGCTTCATCACCTCTTTGGCAAGCGACAGCAGAGCGTTATACTTTGTAGTTAGTTGCGTGATGCCGTTCGACACACGAGTATCGGCGCATGTCTCTAGCAGCGTCTGCGCACGGACATTAAGCTTGTCCAACTCCGCTTGCCAGTCGAATAGGGTTTGAAGGTGGCCCTGGTAACAAAGAATGCCATAAAAGAAAACGTTATTGAGTAAGACCGTCAGTGTTAATGTAATGCATAATGGAAAAAATAATATGGGTCGCATAGTTCTATGTTAAAGAATAGATAATAAAGTATTGCTCATTTTGTAACATTTTCATTACAATTACTTATTATAAAATGAAAGACACGTAAGTAAATAGATGATGTCAACTGTTATGAAATAAGATCATGCTCTGCAATTAATCTATTTTTTTTTAGATACGCATATCACACATGAAATGTCAAGTTTTATTTGCATTGTTTATTTTTTTTATTCTGTATTAGTAACTAAAAATAAGTGATATTTTTCTTAAATACATACCTGGAACTCCTCTAGGACTACTTTCTTTTGTTCTAGATTATTTTGCAACTTATTAAAAGATTGAACTAGTTTCTCAGTCTTCGACAACCAATCCAAGGCTTCCTTGTACTGCTCTTCATATTCTGTCCACTTCACGATACCTCCCTCTATCAACGTTTTGGTGTTATTCAATTGTTCCCTGTAATACATATGAAATATATGTATGTAATTAAAGATATTTGAAAATGGTTACACAAGTACCGTGAAGTTGATATAAATATAAAAGTGTACTTACACATATGTATCGTATTCCTCTTGCATAAGAGCCACTTCTTCTTCAATATCTTCCCTGTCTTCATCATCGGCTAGGCCACAAGAAATCTCACCCTGTTCGAGTGCCTTCTGCAATTTCGCTTGACCTGCTGGTAATTCACTTTCCAATACCTTTAGTTGCGATATCTTGCTGCTAAGAGACTCCTTGTCTCCAGTTGCATCCGAACACTTTCCCAATTTTTCTTTAGCGGCTCTTATCCACTGGACAAAATCTGAACCAGCATCTATGAATGCCTGGTGTTGTTCCACTGTTTCCTTCTGTTTTTCATACAAATCTTTAGCCTGTTTAGACAGTGTTTCGTATTTGCTAGTGATTTCAGACGCCGGAGCTTGTTGCATAAGTTCCGAAGCCTTAGAAGTTACAGACTGAATCATGGGTTCAAACGAAACGATATCTTGCACAATATTGTTTGTTTGACGGAGTGTGGCTTTACGTTCGCCGAGACTCAGGCCAGTGGTAAGACCAGCAAGGCGGTCTTGCCCTTTCTTAGACTTGGCGACTTTCTGCTCACACACTTCTTGGAGTTTTGCTTCTCTGTCAGAGATCCATTGTTGTAGCTGCGAGTAACTAGAACTATAGTCCGCCCATTGGAGTAATGCAGTTTCAAGATGCACTTTAGCTGTTGTCATCTTCTTAACTAAACGATCCCATTCGTTTTGTAGCTCCTTTAGTTCTGTGTTAATTTTATCTTTACCATCAGATCGTGTGTTCCTTAGCACTTTTTCTCCGCTGTTAATAGTAGCGTGGACCAGGTTTTGGCCTTCTTCACGTCGTTTCAGTAAATCTTCAATTTGTTCCAAACGTTTCTGCAAAGCTTCTTTGCTACTGTTTCTACCCGTATCACTACCACTTCTCGTAATTTCCCAAGCGTCGTCAATCCATTTCTTCGTTTTCAAGTAATTATCATCATAATTCTGGTGTTGTTCATAGTTTGTCTCAACTTTCTTTAGAACATCATTAGCCATATTTACTAATACTTGATATCTAGAGTTCAGGTGCCTTAGTTGGTTGTTGACGTATGTATCTAAATGTGAAGAAAGAAGACCAGACGCTGACGCGTTGAAGTTCTCAATATCTGCCTTCCCTTTATTCAACTGATCGACAATTTCTTTAACTTCGTTGACTTGACCACCTTTCTCTTTTGCGGTACCAAGTAAAGCCAATTTATGGTTCTTAATAAGAATTTCTTTCTGTTGTAGCCAATCAGATAATCTTTCATATTCGTCTTTGTATTCACGCCATTGATTAACAGTGTGTTCCAATTGGCTCTTCTGTTGTTTGATTTCATTAAACAAGTCATCGAAACTCTCTTTTAAGGCTTTCATTTCATTTTTGATTATAGCCTGACCATCAGGTGAAGTGCTGGCAAGCACTACCTCTCCAGTATGTTGGAGATGCTCCAATAACAACTCTCCCTGAGCTTGCTTATTGATTAGAGCATCAAGTGGCGCAACAGAGTTTTCTATAGCTAATTTATCACTTAAAGGCTTAGATTTCAGTGATGGAACCTTTTCTCTGGCTCTACTAAGCCATTGAATTAATTCGTCATGAGCTTCCTTGTACAACCTATGATCTTTATATTGCTCTTCACGATCTGCCAATAGTTTTTTGATTTTTTCGTAAAGTGAATCAAATTTATTTAATGTTTCTTGCGCTTTTGAAGCCACTTGATTTTGTTGACCACTAGCAAGCATTTCCGCTGCTTTAGCTTTCAAAGTATCTACATCAATACGGTCACATCGAGCTTTTTCTTCAACTTCTTTAAGTTTCTCTAACTGTGCTCGTTTATCAGACATAGACGTTTCATATGGAGTTAATTCAGCCAGCATGTTTTCAAGCCAAGTGTTGCTCTTCTCTATTAACTGTATTTGTTCCAAGAAGCCAGCCCATTTCGTTACTGAATCATCTAACATATTCTTTGTTTCAATCATTCTCGACAATAATGCAGACCATTGTTCTTGTAATGCTACTAAGGAATTGTTAATAGCCTCATGACCACTTGAAGCGGTGTTTGCCATGACGTTTTGAGCCAACTCAACCAGAGTTTGGACTTTAGTGAAACCATCATCTTTAGCGAGCAATAGATTTTGTATCAGTACAAGTTTGGTCTCTAAGTCATCCTGAGAGCATGAGCTCAGATCTGCGCAGAAATCGAGTTTATCTCTCAATTCTTCGATCCATTGAGAACAGTCGGCAACTTTACTAGTGAAGTCTTGATGTGTTTTAACATACTGCTGCCATCTATTGGTTAAATCTTTCACTTTTTGCGTCAAGGCCTGGTATTTAACAGTCAAGTCTGATATTTGAGAACCACGAGGTCCTAAAACACCAGTATACAACGATTGCGCCTTCTCAGTGATATTATCAATTTCCAGTTCCTTAGCACGAACTTCGCCTTGTAACTCCTGGAATTTGTTGAATTGTTCCTGCTTCTCCGGCAAGGTAGCCTTCAAATCAACTGCATGTATCTGTGTGTCAGTATTTCTAATCCATGCCAAACATTGATCTTTCATGTTTTCATATTCATTCCATTGTTGTATTTTGTTCTCTAAAGTTTCAATAGTTTTGTTGATGAATGACAGTAATCCTTCCCATTCTTGATGGGATGCGTCGATTTGGTTTCTTATGTTAGCTTGTCCACTGCTTATTGTACCGGGCAGAACTTTTTCTCCTAACGACCGTATTTTATCGATGCGGTTTTTTTCTTCCGGCAGATTGACTTGCAAAGACTTCAACTTTTCACAATTGCTACTTAAAGCCACTCTTTCCAGGTTAACGTCGCCCCAAAGCTGAGCTGTATTATGAGTTGCCTCAACCCATTCCTGTAGGTCCATAACAGCCTTACTGTACTGTTGATGGTTATTAACAATAGCCTCATACTGTTCAACAAACGACTTCGCACGTGTAAGGATCGAATCATGTCTTTGTTTTAGCTGGCTGATTACTTTAGCAATGTCTTTGTTAACGTCAGGCAAAGTTTGTGCCCGGACTTCTAAATCAGACAAATCTTGTTGATGAGCAATCGCATCCTGTAGGTAATTTCTGTAAACGTTCAATTGATTACGTTTTTCGTCAAGAGTTGCTTTCAATTGAATTTCTTTAGGAAGGTTCTTTTCGGCTAAAGTTAACCATTGCTGTACGGTCTTTAGATTATCCTCAAAGGATGACCATTTATTAAGCTCCGAATCTAAATCTCTTTCAGCTTTAGTAATGTTATCGTACAAGTTATCCAAAGTTTGTTGTATATCTTGCAGTTGCTGTTCGATTAATTCTTTACCTTCAGGTGAAGTAGATGGATATAACTTCTCCCCTAATTCGAAAGTATTATTAACAAGAAGAGTGGCGTTGCGTCGCTGTGCGAGTAAGTCATTAAGACTTTCCCGTTTAGCATTTATTCCATCTGGTGTGTTAGATAAGTTCTTCTGACATTCGTCGAACTTATGTTGGGCAGTTTTAATCCAATCAGTGCATTGATTGTACTTCTCTTGATAGGCATTATGATCATTTACAGCTTGCTGACATTTTTTTACAAGTTCCTTCGCAGTCGAATGTACTGACTGGAATCGAGATGTCATTTGTTGTAAATTCATAGTTATCCTTGTATCGTTGCAATTTTCAATAAGGTCACTAAATTCGTCTGTCAATTTATCAACATCGTTCTCTGTCTTCTTCAAGTTAGCCAAGATTGCCTGTAATAAATTTGCAATAAATTGCCAAATATATAACTGAACATCTTACACTATATTATGAAGTTTAAGCTAAACTACAACATCTACTATTAGTATCATCACATAAATAGTCATACAATGTGTTTAATAAGAATTTTTTAAGTACCGCACCCAATGCCTGCAAATCATTAGTAAAAATAATTTAAAAGAAATTATTTTAGTAGTTCTAGTAATATCATAGATCGCCAATGGCATTATGACCTTTTGGTTAGGTTTTCACAATAAGTAACAAATTAATTTTCGTGATATTAGAACTACTGAAAATTAGGCTACACCCTACAGTGCCGGAAAAGTAGTATTATGCTATTCTCTTTGCAATCTTACTTGATCCAATGCTTCGCTCAAACTTTTGACGGCAGTCAAATCGTTTTCGTGATTATCAATCGTTTTACTTAACTCCTGTTTAAAATTCATGTCAATATTAAATCACTTCCACCATTATAGTAAATAATTTAAGGAAATATATCCAAAGAAAAAAAGTACACGTACCTGATATTTATTAAGCTGATCAACCTTTTCCTCCAGGGTAGCTTTTGGTGTGTAAGTTTTCAGGCTCATTTCAGTGTCACTCAACCAATGTTGCAGTCGGTCACTCGCACTGTCAAATTCTATCCATTGCTGAATTTTGTCCTCAATGCCACGTTTCACGTCATGAACTGTAGCTGTAAATTTCTCCAAATCTGCTTTCAGTAATCCTAATTCTCGTGACATGCCTTCTTTTCCTCTTGGTGATAATTTTGAACCACTGTTATTTATAAGATCTGATAAAATCTTTAATTTATTATTACCAGTGGGAATTGCATCTAATAGCTCCTGTATTTTTACAAGTTTACTTTGCAACGCGGCTTTATTGCCAGTAAAGTCTGATAGAAGATGAAGACGATCCCACAAATGTTTCTGGTAATCTTGGAGTGATTTTTGCTGGTCAGTAAACTGTTGATAGATTTCAAAAGTAGTTTCATGCTTATTTATTATCACTGTAAGCCTATTGGTAAGAGTGTTATAACGATCCCACACTGATTGAATAGTAGACGTCATTTCATCACTATCTCCTTTACCCGAATGAATACTAGCAGCTACGCTCTTGGCCTTTTCCGTGACTGTTTCTATAACTCTCTTATGAGAGTAAATTTCTTGCAATAAGGTTTTATTTTTCAGTAGTTTCGATTTTATTTCTTGAGCTGAATTAAGTGTTGCTTTTTCTTCTGTTTCTACAATTTTCTCTTTCTCGTCAAGCCATGATAGAGTTTGTTGTAAAACATCTTGGTAACTTGACCATTGCAACGTCTGTGATTCGTATTCCTTTTGTTGTTGAAGAATGCTATCATTAAGCTTATCCCACCTTTCTCTAAGATCTCTTATTTCTGTTCGAATATTTTCTCTACCATTAGCAGCTGTTTCGGGCAGAACTTTATCGCCAGCTGTTGTTAAGATTCCCACCTTATGCTCGCCATTATCTCTTTCCAATAAGAATACTTGAAGTTTATTACCTTTGCTCTCTATACTGAGTTTATCTTCTTTAGTTATCATTTGCGACAGCTGCTCTTCTAAGGGCTTTAACCATGATTCAAACTCGTTGCAAAGTTGGACGTATTTTTTGTGATCTGCTACCAACTCAGACCAATGGTTCACTATGTCTTTAGAAATCAAGTGTAGTTGCTGGTAACGACTACTAACCTGAGTGACAAGAGGCTTAAGTCTCTCGACGCCACTAAGTTGAATGAGATTATGAGATTCATCAACGAAGGCATCGATATCTTTCTCTTTTGCATGAATGCTGTTTCGGAGGTTCACATACCGTTGCAACTGTGCTTCTTTTTCTTGCAAAGTAGAGGACAGTGCTTGATCGCGGCATTTTGACTCCATATCCTTCAGCCAGTCGGATATGGATTCAATAGACGAGTCAAATTTATTCCAGATTTCCAAAGTATGTTTCAACTTTTGTTCAGATGTACAAATACTATCTACCGCATTACGTAACTGATCATGTAAATTGTCAATTTCAGCTTTGATAGCTGTATTTCCAACCTCCGATGTACTCTTACTAACGACTACGAATATAGCACGAATTTCATCCAGCTTACTGGAACCTATTTTTTCTATGTCTTTCATGGCTACAGCCGATTGCAATTTTCTAATAATTTCTGGTTTTTCCCCACTTGCATTTTCAATATCCAGAAGCTTTTCTGATTGGGATCCAAGCCACTCTTTATATTGCTGAATAAGTTTGACGAGGTCTTCATGCCGTTTCACGCAATCTTCTAAATTGTCTTGTAAATTTTGAGACTTGGTTACAATGTTTTGGAATAATTGTTTAATTGATTGTAAGTAAACATTTAATGAAGCATCATGTGTTTGATCAACTAATTGTTGAGCCTTATCGCAAACTGATTCAACTAACTGCTGATGTGTCATTATCTCTTGATGCATTATTTTGTGGTTTTGTAATTGTGCTTTTTTCTCTTCTAAAGAAGCCTTCAATTCAGTATGCCGCTGCATAGCTTTTTCAACATCTTTAAGCCATTTAGTTAATTGTTCTTGTGCTAATGAAAAATCGGAGAATTGAAGCAAGCACTGGTCCAATTTGTTAACAGTTTCTTGGAAACTATCACCAAAGCTATCCCAAAGCGTTCGTATTTTACGAATTTTTTGACGAACCACCTCTCTGCCGTCTGGACTTGTGTGCGCATACAGCTTTTCGCCCAAACTTAAGAACTCCTCAAATGCAGGAGTTTTCTTGTTCCTCACTTCGTACAGTTCCTTTGCTTTATTCTGCTTTTCTTGTAAAACAGCATAGTCACCAACAATCTCGTTTAAATCTTGTAGTTCACCGAGCATGCTCATCAGCCATTTTTCCATTTCGTTATATTCGTTTTCAAAGGCTTGATGTTCCGATACAAACATCT
The DNA here is from genome assembly GCA_018245575.1 of Jemadia suekentonmiller. Classification (NCBI taxonomy): domain Eukaryota; kingdom Metazoa; phylum Arthropoda; class Insecta; order Lepidoptera; family Hesperiidae; genus Jemadia; species Jemadia suekentonmiller. The sequence continues at coordinate 3,085 of DWDU01000228.1, read as the reverse complement.
CATATTTCGATATGGTTTCATTAACAAGGTTATTTAATGTATGGTACAAAGTCGCTAATTTTGAAGTTTTTGATGTTAGTTCAGATTCACCGGTAACATTCTGTTTAGTATCACCTAATACAGTAAACTCTGCATTTCTAGATGCCAATTCGCTTTGAATTTCTTTTACCTTCTGCAAATGAGCTATTTTCGCTTCCAGACTGCTTTTCAGGCTTTGGTCTCTAAGCTGATTTTCCTTGACTTTCAACCATTCTTCAAGTTCATCTAGCGTCTTTTGACTCTCGTTCCACTGCTTTAACATGTCTTTTAATTTCTTGTCATGTTCTTGACACTGCGTTGCAAATTGTTCCCAGGTTCCCTTTAGTTGTTCAAACTCGCTAATAAGAACTGGATGTCCATTAGAACTGGTGGTTTCCAAAACAGTATGTAACTGTGTCTTCAAACTCCCAAGGGCGTTATCAACATCCTTCATTTTTGATGTTACTTTGCCAATAGCATTAATTTTAGAATCGACGTCATCTTTTTGTGTGACGACGCCATAGTTTAACATACTGTTTTCGGCTACAATACGGTTAAGACTATCACGGGTTTCTTCAAACATTTGCACATATTTGTCATGTTCAAATACATGAGCTTCGCATAAAGCAATTCTTCTTTCCAGTTCTTTAGCTACATTTGCATGTCTTTCAGTAATTTTAGAAAGACTTTTTTCCGCTTCTTCATCTGGCATCAGTTTGATTTTCTCAGTAAGTTGAATTAGCATAGATTGATGTAATTCGACCTCCTGATGTAAAATTTTGTTTGCATGAAGTTGAGCCTTCTTTTCCGGTAAAGTTGGACACAGTTTGAAGTCACCTAGTTCGTTTTCCTTGTCAGTGATCCATTTTTGAACCTGATTAAAAGTATCGTCGAACGATGATCTTTTATTAATAGTTGTTTCAATGTCCTTAATTACATTATTCAATGAATCGACCGAATCTTCAAAATAATCTCGTAAAGCCCGCAGTTCATTTCTAATTTGCTCGCGTCCTTCGGGGGTTATACCACTGAATAGGGATTCACCTGATTCAACAGCGTTATTAAGCAATCGTTGACCCAATTCCTTATTTTCATTCAGTCGCTTTACTTGCTCTAAGTCAGCAGCAGTAGGCTTGGCATGTTTACTCATTGCTGCCAAATCTGTAATTTTAGCATTTGCATCCTGTAACCAATTTTTAAATTCAGCTATACTTTTGTCATATTTGGTCTTATTGTCTTTTAATTCTTTAAGTCTCTTAAGATGGCTGTCCATAAATTTATCCACTGTTTGATATCTGGTTACTAAATGGTTTATATATTGCAAAACACGTGAATCAGGATTACGTGATAAAATATTATCTCCGATTTCTGTAAGTCTGTTTATTTCGCTGTTATACTCTTTTATATCTCTGCCGAGATTGTTGATATCTAATATTTTCTGCTCGATTTCTTTTAAATCATGAAGGCTTACTGCTTCTTGTCGAACTCTATTTTCTTTATCTTTTAGCCACTCAGAAACATTTTCGAGTAAAGTTTCGTAATCTTGCCAAGCTTTAATATTATCTTGCAACCTATTTTTGATTTCTTCGTAATTCGCTTTTAGTACTTCCAAATTCTTTTGAGCCTTTTCTGTTTGCACTGCTGCTTCTTGAGCACTAGCCGGTTCTGCAACGGCCCGCAGGATTTCACACGCTTCCTTTAATTCAACAACTTTTTTATTGCAGTCCGCGATACCGTTCTCTACATCAGCAAGAGCTGCACATTTGACCTCCAAATTGTACTTATCACTTGTAACATCAGGTACACACCATCTTGTTTTATCATCTAACATTTTTAAGTTTCTATTGAACATATTCAACTTATCAGTAAAAAGTTTTTGTAAGAAAGTTAAAAGCGTGGTTTCAGTTTTATTAGCGTGTACTAATACACTTTCAAATCTTTTCTGTAATGTACTCAATTCCTTCGGCACAAGTGATTCATAGAAACCTGGATAGTTTGCATTCATTTCTGATACGTTTTGTGTTAAATTATCAATCTCTTCACTTAAGTTCTGTAATTCCGTTTTGCACAACTGACATTTCTTTAAACGGTCTAATATTTTTGTGTTATCACCGGACATGTCATCACATCTTATTATATCATCTCGTATTTTGCTTACATTATCTGATAGACGTTTAATGCTGTCTTTAAGCTTGTTTTCTTTTGTTTCTAAAGAAGATACAGCACTTTCTAAATTATCTGCTAACGATTTCAAAGCCTCAAATTCACGATCCAGATAAACAATAACCGAAGTAACTTGTCCCGCAGGAATACTTTTATTTAAATTTGTGATCTGTTCACATTTCGCCTTAATACTATTTCTGAGACCTAAATACAAGGGTAACTCCTCCTTGTACTTCGCAAGATGATTTTGACCAAACCTTATCTCCAGATTGTCACAAGCATTAGCCAAGTTTTGTCCTGTTTCACTCAACCAAGTTACAAGCTGGTTCTTAGTATCATCGATCTGTCTCCAGACTATAAGTTGAGATTCTAAATCTTGTATTCTCTTTATTATGGCATCATTGACTCTTTCCCAGGTAGTCTGTGAGATCAGGAAAGATTCCTCTAAGGGAGTAGTATCAAAACCACCCAGTGTTGAAGCTTGTTTTAAAACTGATTGCTTAATAACGTCCATCTGGTCAAGTAATCCTTTAGATCGCTTTAGAATTTCAAAACTCTTTTTAGCTTTATCCAATGATTGCGCCGTTTGAATGTAATCATTTGGAGCATCTTTGCATTCGTTATACAATTGTTCAGCTCTATTCATTTCCCTATCAAAAGCTACAGAAAAATTTTTTAACTCCTGTAATGTAGATGATAGCAGTATGTATTTATTTTTGGTATCCCGAACACAATTAACGACTTGGTCCCAATTGTTGTCTGCAGCTGAAAGTGCATTTTGTATTGTTCCCATATTTGGCTGATCTTCTCTCATTAAGTGTAGTCCTTCTTCTCTCAACTCTTTGCGGACTGACTGTTTTTCCTTAAGATCCGCGTCTAAATTATCTAATTTTTCAGTCATTTC
>DWDU01000227.1:0-21308 GCA_018245575.1 Jemadia suekentonmiller | reverse complement strand
CCGCGCCCGCCGCGCGCGCGTGCCGCGCCCGCCTCGCGCGCGGCCTCAGCGCCTCCAGGTCGGCACCGCCCGCGCCCACAGCGACGTGGCCCGCTTACTAATTGTGTATTGCATTTTCTTTCACTTTGAAAGATCGCAGCCTGTTTGTTTCGATTCAAAATTGAGATCCAATTTTAATATAGTTATTATGTACTTGAATCATGTCAAATAAGGGGAAAGGAAGGAGGTTTTGCTAGTCTATTATTTTTACATATTTTTGTTGATTTTGACATCCGTCGTTCCTGTCTCCTTGTTTGTGTAAAGCTTTTCTCGACATTCATTTCCTTCCTTTCCCTTCCCTTAGAGATAGCCAAGAACCTACGACATCACTAACCCAAAAGAGCTGCACTGATTCGAATGTAGTAAAACCGGTTGTTCAAAACAACCCTAGAATTAGATTAAATAAAAAGAAACAACAGCAATTAAAAAGATTACAAGACATTGCTAATAAATACAGTGAACGAAGTGAGCAAATTATTAACGAGCAAAAATGTATTAAAAAGAAACTAGATAAAAAAGATTGTGTACAGAAAAGTCAAATTCCTGTACCACAGAAGAACAAGAGCACGAAAGAAAACACAAGCAAAAAAGATACAACAAGTTTAAGTACAGATAATAAACAACAAATAAAATCTAGCCGAGGTAAAATTAAAAAGGAAACTGTAAAAAAAAATACTAACAGTGCTATAAGTCTGGACAGTTTAGAAGACGTTGATCGAAATGATAACAAAAATTGTCAATCTATCGGTGTTAACACAGAACTACTCTGTCCGAGCGTACCGTGCGTAATGCATACGACACTAAATCAAAAATCCACAAGTAAAATGAAAAGGTCCAAAGCAAGCGATTCGGAGAATATAAAGATAGATAACATTGAAACATTAAATACATCTGTAGAATTGTTATATCGAAATCCCAAAATGGTCAAACCTTGTGATAGACATGTGAAAAAGATCAATGATGTGCCGTCAGAACTTTTTGAAATTGAAACAAATTACAGTGTAAACGACAATGAAAACGTATCTTATGAACATGAAATGAATGAAGATTTAGATAACATATTTAGAAGTCCCAACAGAAACAAACCCATATATAAGTCGAGCCAAGATTCAACACCGCTATTATTAGGATGTAATGATGACTATAGAAATTTGTCAGGGGAAAAAATTGAACAAAATTATGAACATGATCTCTGTGAAGATAATTTTAACGATTCTTTAGAAAAAGAATGTTCACAAAATCTGAGTGATGATGATGAAGAAATTAATGATGATCTTGGGTGCAGACATGGCAGTGGTGATACTTACACAAAGTTCTCTGACAATCCTTCAGGCCTAGAAGAGTTTTTAGAATTAACAGATAATATGATACTTAACAATGAAAACAACGACATACACGTAGCTAATGACAATGCTACTGCCTTGGTTGTTGACGTTGAAAAACTCCATACCCCACGGACAAACTCAATAGAAGCCTTAGACAATAATCTAACAATTCTCCCCATAAAGCATATGTTCTCCGATACTTTAGAGGAACTAAAATGTAATTTTCAAGATCTTTTGATGAGCTCTTCTAATCATATAGAATCAAATCATGTAGAACAAAATAAAAAAATAAGCGATCTGGAACACATAGTTGTATATGAATCAAAGCGTGAGGCAAAAATAGGAAAAGAAAAACCGAGCCTCAAACTTCCATCTATTACTGAAACCAACAAGAGTACAAAGGCCACAAATAAAGATTGTGGAAGCAGTAAGAAAGTTGTTAGTCATAAATCTGGCAGCAAATACAAGCTTTTAAGTCAACAAAAAAGGACTAATAAAGAATATCGAACGTTTACTGTGCATGACCACAAAGATGAATCGGACACTCAATCTATATCATGTGAAGCGCCACCAGTAAAGCTGCCAAGAATCGAATTGAAAAGGTTTAATGGCTGTTAAAACTAACCTCCTACCGTTTGAGTTTACTTTCCATTCCTTACTAAACATTAGAAATATACAGAAACTACTTATATGCAAACGATGTGCAATAACGCCTTTTTAAAACATATTTTAAACAGATTGAAATATATGTAGTATAGTATATTGCATCATCTTTTGCTTATATTTATGTAAAATGTTACGGTTTGTTGCTCATATATTATTCACGCATTGCTTACAGATTGGACGATAATTACGATCCTTTTGTGTCTGCGGCTAGACAAATGAAGGAACTTATGTCATCAGATAGCACTCTACCTAAAAAATTGCAAAATTCTTCCAAAGATTCAAATGGAACCCTTCCCGTCCTGAGGACCAATAAAGACAAAACTCCCCCATCCAACTATAATAATACAAAAACGATTAAAGATTCAATTAATAAAACATATCAAAAAACGCCGGTGTTACAAAGAATGAAATCTTTTGGTAGCATGAATAATGATAACAGTAGCAATTCATTTGGTGGTAGGTGCAGTTCGTTTAGAGTTAATAGGAACGACAAAAAGTCTAGTCAAAAATTAAATACAACATTTACGAAATCTAGTAAAGAAAATATCAGTGCCGTGGAGAAATCTTACTTCACCCGCAATAGTACTTTAAACAAATCTTTCTCTAGTTATAGTAGTTCTAGTTACAGCACGCCAAAACCAAAAGATAAAATCCCAAAAATATCTACTTCCATGTATCATGGATTTCAACGAACGACCATTAAACAGCCGCTTAAATTTGATACAATAAAAAGAGACGACGAGAAAAAAGATTTTGTAACCCTAGATTCTATACTTGCTTTCGACAATATTTCATTAGCTGACAGCAATTACATAGATCCAAGACTTATAAATGAAAATGACAATTTACCAATTAATGTTAATACTATACGCAATAATCCAGATATAATTAGCAGTATGGAGTCGTTACTCACCACTGAACATTTACCCGCTAAGTTTGAATCTTTCAGTACGTGCAACGCAAACAATAAAGCCAATGTTTCGGATTCGCATATTAAAAATGAAAATAATAATAATAATAGTATCATTGCAAGTAAACTTGGCGCCCCGAAAATTAACGATTTACGTCCACAGTATGATAAGATGTTATCTTCTTTGGAACAAAGTATAACGTCAAAAATATCAGCTCGTGATGACGATTCCTTGTGTGAAGATTTTGATCTTGAAGAGTTTATGAGTTCTTTCGACGAAGAAGTACATAAACAAAGGTCGGATAACAAACGAACTTGCAGCTCCACCACTAGAGTAGTGAAACAGTGTGAAATTACCGACAATAGTAACAAATCTTTCGAAACGCATACCATTAATTCACCTAAAATAGATGGTAACAAAAATGGTATGATTCCAGTTAATAAATCGACCTCTCTTATTTTTAGCAGTAACAATATTGTTGGCGATAAGCTTTTCCCCTCCTCCGTCAAACGCTCCACATCCCTCCTCGATTCCCTCCAAAAGAAACATGTGCATAAATTAGACGGTGTTAAAAGCCGCCATAAAACTGATCGGTTGGAAGATGACTTGATGAAATCATTAAAAGATTTCGACAAATTCTACGAAAAGGAAAGGACCGAAAACTGTCAGTCAAACAAAGAGGCCACTGACAACAATAAAAATATAATTATTAGTTCAGCAACAAAAGATTCGCAGAAGAAGCATAGAAAAACGGACAATATTTCCAATGGAAATTACACTCCGAATGGCAAAGCGAGCAATGATTCCGCTTATAGCAGGTTAGTCAGGTAATCAATTATTTCTGTAAAGTGTGCAAATATCTATTCATTTTTGTTTTTATTTTTTTTTATAAAATCCATTTATACCGAGTTTTCTTAAGATTAATGCCTGTTCTTTTAGTCTCAACAGAATTTCACCATCAAAGTTGTCCGTCTGTAATACTAAAGAGTTTAACGCCGTGGAGTCTTTGGAAAGGATTCCCGCAGTCTCCGATTCAAATAGTAGCCAGAAGGAAGACGCTCGCTCCGAGTCCAGTGAGGAGTTCTTAGCAATGGAGCGTTCAGCAGAGTTGGACGAACCACTGTCTGTGGGCAACGCGCAGACACCGCATAAGGAAACAAAATTAAATGGAGATCAGATAAATGGTAATTATAAATTCATATTTGTTACCTATCTTCCACGCATATGTTACGAGAAGTCGATCTATTACAATAATTATTCACATGCTATTTGAGAGGTACAAAAGCAATCAGTACTTTTTTAAGATCTAAGACTTAGATTTTAACATCTGTAAATGAACAACTTTTTTTATTTGATATCAGTCATATTTTAAAAAGTATGATGTTGAATGTGGAAAAATCACAAGTTTGTAGGAACAGAGATATTTGGCACTGTGTACTCTACCCCGCAAGGGATCCAGCATGTAGATATGTGTGTATATTAAAAAATAGTTGAAATAAGGATTTATTAAATACTATATTCAGACAAATTACACAAAGTAAATCAATTACCATCTTATTTAAAATTTAATGTGCATTTATTATTTAGAGAAACGCGTCAGTTCCCGCGCCTCGGGCCGCCGCAGCCCGGCGCGGGCGGCGCGGGGGGCGCGGGCGGCGCGCGGGGCGCGGGGGGCGCGGAGCTCGAGCGGCTCGGACGGCTCGCCGCCGCGCGCGCGCCTCTCGCGCTTCTGCCACGAGTGCGGCAACAAGTTCCCCGTGGACACTGCCAAGTTCTGCATCCAGTGCGGCGTCAAGAGGCTCGTAGTGTAGCTGTGTGTAGACCGAGGGGTGTGCGATAACAAGTTCGTGTGCGTTATCTAGTCCAATATTTTTGTCCAGATACACCTTTGCACACCGTTTTTCAATGTGCAGAGAGCGATTATGAAAAGAAAACTAATGACAAATAATATCGACTCTTAAACATGGATGAATGGTGTTCAAATAACACACTGAGTACGTGTGCCTGGTATGGTGTCGAAATAAATTTAAGTTAGGCAGATCAACTAAGATTATATATAATAGATATAGTGGCGTGTTGATCATACCATGGATTTTTTAATTCACAATTTATATGACCAAAAATGTATGAGCACAAATAGATCTTTTGACTGGCTCTTACCTTCTCACTGTCTTGTAATGCTTAGCTTTATATACATATTATGAATAAATAATATATTTCATTTAACAAAATGTTACCAAAACTTTTGTAACTTATTTAAGCTAATTTATGATGGAATGTGCCTTTTATGACGTATTGTTCGGCTCCGGTGTTGTAGATTTCCTTTCTATTCCTATTTAGGGCTTTTCATACATGTTGCTTTTTAATTCAGTAGGTAGCTTCGAAAATTCAAGTATCTGTGATATATCTTAGAACTCAGTTGAGCCGCACACAATTTAATCTGAAATAATATTAAGTGCCAATTTTTGTTTCAATTTTGAATGGAGTTTTGTGTATGTATATTTTTAATTTTTGTTTTAGCACTTGTTAGAAAGAAGATTTGCTTCCCTTTACATATATATGTAACACTTCAGTTGCACTTCCATGGATTTCCAATTAATATTTCTCGACTACAACATATGTAGCCATTTTAACAAGACTGATTTGATTTTTCAATATATTAATGTATGGTCCTAACCTACTGTTATATTGTTTTTAATAAATAACTATCATGTAATAAATTAACATTTTAATTATATGAAATCTTTTATTTAAATGAACATTTAGTTAATTTGAGAGCACAATATCATACAATTAGTACATTAAATTTTTTTAGTTAAAAATATTTTTAAGCTTATAAAGAAAATAAACACTGTACAATATTTTTATATATTTTTATATACACTCAAACAATTATATACTAATGTACATCCTACTGCCCTACAACCTAAAGGTACTTCTGTATGCCTTCCTGCTTGGTATTGCACCTCTCACTCTTAGTCTCCGTAAGGCCTCTCGAAGGTGCTTAGGCTGTAAGGGACCAGGTTCTCCAGATTTTTCAAGAACTTCCAATGCTGAAAATCACAAAGAGGATAGGTAATTCAATCCCTTGTCATGTAACGAAACTTACATGGAGATAAAAATATTCAATTTCTGTAAGAATTCATCATAATCTAAACTCCTTGCTTAATTTAGAGAAGTTGCATTTAAATTTACTTACACTTCATTAATGATATTGTAATATATAACTAACAAATGTAATTTAAAAAACCATCAAAAGAAAGTTACTATACTAAATGGTAGATACAATTACAAATTACAAATTGAACACTAATAGTGCTTACCTTCTTCAACAACTTCTCCAACAAACACTTTAGCAATACCAGACATCGCGATTACCACATTTTGACCAACAGAGCACCCTGTAATTGTCTGCATTAATCTCTTCACTGCGGCCTTGGGGAATGCTGCTCGTCTGTACATTTCATACCTGTCCAACTGTTCTTCTGTGAAGTTGGAAACCAGCACTCTGGAAATATACACACAATATAGCATAATCATTTGTTACTAAGTCTTTCACAAGTTTAAGTTAAGACCATAATGTGTGATGCCAGGCAAGTGCAGCCTCTGTCACACCTGCTTTATGGAATATCATGGAGAATAGTAATATGTACAGGTTTTCTGAATAGAATAATACATTTTGCCAATTACTACCAACATCCTGGCCTTTTAAAGTATCTTAATATATGCGTAAGACACTATAGTACAAAAGCAAACTGTCTATAAATAAACTTGACAATTATATATTTATTTACTATTTATTGTACAACTTAAAAATAATGTAGAATATACAAAAGTCAGACTTAATGCTTAGTAGTATTCTCTACTATGCATTATTTATAAATGTAAAATTTTGAGATAGTACTAAAAGTACCCGTAAGTAAAATCCCACCTGACTTTTACGCTACTGACATTGCACAGGAATATAACAAGTTCCATTTGTTTTGTACTTTCGTTCCAAAGTGGCAAACCTCAGACGGCCTCACTAGCCACATAGCTAGAGAGTACTTCAGCGGAGATATTATGTAGCTACTTAGTATCAAAACTTGCAACAACATTCAATCACTTTTAGCCATTTGTAATATTCACTCAATAATAAATGTTAAGTTCGCCAAGGAATATTTTAAAAAGACTATAAATTGTAATGAATAAATTATACATACTGCATCTTTTCTCTCTCCTCTTCTTCTAACTCTTTTTTACTCTTCTTCTCCCTTTCTCTCTCACTCATAAGTGCTTCCTCCGCAGTTTGTTGGTCATTGTTATTGGTGGAATCTCCTTGCTGGAATTCATTCATATTGGGCATGACTGTATTATCCATCACATTGTCCAGTTCACTAAATGAGTCCTCAATATTTACAGACGGTTTCTCATCAATATTTTGGGTCTGTTCGAATGAATAATCATTGATGTATGTGTCATATTGATCATTCACGTCCAGCGAGTCTGACTGAGCTCCCATGAAGTTATCTGAGCTCTCTTTATAAATGCTACCAAGTTCATCTCTATGTGAACTTTCCAAGTTATGTATGCCATCTGAGTAGGTGTCAACAACCTCGGTTTGTATATTTGAACTTTCGCCATAGTTCACCAGGGTTGTGTCTGCAATAAAATAGTTTATAGAGAAACCTTGGGTTGGAAAATAATCAATCACTTGGAGTGCTGAAATATATGTTTTTACCTTTTTTAAAGAATTTGTCTATCTCAATACAATATACAAAAGTACATATAGCCCACAATTGTTTACTTACAAGATGTATTATCTAATTTTTTGCACTCTCTAGCTTTATAAAATGATTTAAATCCCAAGTATGTTTTTAGCCCGAACTAGGAGAACCAAATGGGTTTCAGCTAAACACTAGTTAGTCATTTGCCTCAGTTTCACTATAATGAAATACATTCATATAAATACAAATTTACAATAATTAAACATGTTACAAAATTATATCATCAATTCTCATGAGCTAGATAGAGACTCATCCTCTATTTTTGAATGTTAAAAATAAATTGATGTCTCATGGAACTGAAAAATAAGCCAAATCGGAAACCTACACTTCAATATTCAATTTGAGAATCTTTGTAACAAAATCCTTTCACCATTTACACTTGTATGTCAAACAATAACTATGATCACTGACTCACATACCCTCCGAGCCGAACAGACACTCATGTCAATTAGTCCCTGGTATACACCTAATATCTACAATACTAATCAGTGTTTATTATTTAGAAAAAATAAACAAAAGGCTTACATTCAGGTTCATCTTTTAACAGTTTCTCCTCGATTTCCAAAGATATTTCCTGACAGTCGTCATCGTTTGTGGAATCACTGTGATCTAAGTCATGTACCAGCTCATTGTCTGAAATTAGGCAAAATTAAAGGAATCTTATAACACATTACTGAATTATGGTATGTAGTAACTAATCATTGTAGAAAAGACACAACAGGTCTGCAAGAATATTTCACTCAGTGTTCTATGCTTAACTTATAGGGTATTATATGGTGTAAGGTAATAATGATAATAAATATTAATGTTGAATTAAATGAAACAGCTTCAATAATACTAATTGTAATTTTTCTTCTCATTTATTCTTTATGGGCAATTAAAAGTTGTACTTTAATATTAGCTTACCCACTATAACACTTTCTAATGAGGAAGGTGCCCCCAAACAGTATGTACTATACTTGTGGTCATTTATATAGAATATGCTACTTCGTCTAGCTAAATTTGAGATTTGAATCAATGAGTTCCATTCTCAAATGTAACTGTACCTTAATGTTCCAAGTTCTAGTACTCAACATGGCTCTGAAGATGGCTCATTAAGGTAATTTGATTTTATAGCCGAACCGTATAATTTGTTATAGGACATGTATACAAGGTAAAAAAATATATGCGCAAATAGATCATACTGTTTATTACGCTCAGATTTTCATAGGTCGAGTGACATTTATATGGATCTCCAATACGCGCCAAAACAGTTTTGTTATAAGTTTTCTTTAATTCGATCTAGAAACAATAAAGATTTAAATAAATAAGATATCCGTAAATATGATCTCTCTACTAACCTCTTAACCTTTTTGCTTCAGACAAGCCGTCGCTGCTTAGATTATCAGCCATTTAAATCGACACTGTAGCTTCTGAGTTATGATAGTATTTAAGACACAAAACACAAATCGAAAAACTATAACAAATAAGCACAACAATTAGATTAATACAATGTTATTTTTAAATATGTCAATATAGTGTTGCCAAAGGTTTATATTTGGGGCATTTTGCCATGAAATTAGGTAAAAAGTATGTTACTTACAAATACAAAATTTTATAATAAATATATAAAGCCATTACCAGTAAATATAATTTAATTAACCATTCTGGAAATATGTTTCATGTTTTTTATGTTTCAGAGCAGAAAAAAACGATAAAATTTATGTGCGTACTTATTGCTATAAACTTTAGATATATAAACATTGTGAAACGTGGGAATGTTCTACATTCCTCTGCCTACCTCTTCAGGGATTACAACGTGATGTTACGTTTTTTTTAACATTGTTGTAAAGTTTTCATTTTAAATGTTTTGCTCCGTTTATTATTAAAATTCTACCGCCATTTAATTTTTTAAAGTAATTCCGATTCAATAAGCTTATTTAAAGCTACTAATGGTCTCAACTATTACTATACACTTTTTCCATTTTTTTCCGGACAGAATAAGACAAATAAGACAATGGTAGTTAAAGTACGGATTATAAAAATGCTGATATTTGCGGGATGCAGTGAAAAGTGGGGGGCCTGATAGTTCCTCAGAGCACAGGCAGTTATCTATATTCTTGTCAGTACAACACTTGTCAGCTGAGCTTGTCATTTTGTCAGAGAAACGGCGGATGTGCGGATGTTGATTGAGGAATTTTTTTAAAGATACGAAATTTGTACTTCGGGTGCGGACAGAGAGTTCCATCATGAGTGCAATAATGAAGGCTGCTATATCTCGAAGCCCTGCATCATTGGTTAGTTTATGAGAAATTAATAGTGTACATGAGTATTTGAATTATTATGTAATCTAAAAAATGTTATTAGCACCACCGCTTCGGCTTGCGCAGTGATTGTGAAATACTTTCTTCTTTTTTTATTTTTGTTGTTTAACTGAAAGTACTGTGAAGTTTTTTATTTTTATGCACTTAGTTTATTTTCTTGTTACTTTACGAATGGCCACGTTTTCGGCGTCGCTTTTACCGACCGAATAAAAATTAAAAATAAATGTCCCTATATAGCAATGTACATTTTTTTAAAATATAACTTGTTCTTTCTAAATACCTGGTACGGATGATACTAAGTAAAAACATTGCGCTGCGTATGTCATTTTTTTTTCAATGTATTATTGTGTTTTGTAGGCTTCGTTCTTAAACAGAAACCTCCACTTGTCTGTGGGTGGTGCGAAGGCGGCCAAGGAGTCGGTAAACACAAATACCACCAAAGCTTACACAGTGATTGACCATCAACATGATGCCCTGGTAATTGGCGCTGGTGGCGCAGGCTTGCGAGCAGCCTTTGGCCTTGTCCAGGAAGGGTTTAAAACTGCTGTAGTGACCAAACTGTTCCCTACAAGATCCCACACCGTTGCTGCGCAGGGAGGCATCAATGCAGCATTAGGTATGTCTTCACACTGTCCTGTTTTTGTAAAATTGCTGGACAAAAATTATATAACACAAAATGAGTATAGTCTTTAAATAATACTGTGTTTCAATAAATAAAAACCCACATGAACCATTCTGAAAAATCTGCAGGGTATTACAATAGTAATAAGACATTCAATAATATAAGGTCTGATTGGCTCTTCAACATGCTCCTTGACACTAAAATAGTCTTATATTTACTAGGTTGATTTGTACCCCAATCCAGATCTGAATCTGTAACCATAAGAGGTACAGAGTGTTTCATAACATATTCTTTTACTCATAATAATAAAAGTAATGTGACTTAGTATTACATAGTTTTCAAAAATAAAAATATGAAATTCATTTGTAATCTTAAATACAATTTGTCAATACCAAAGTCAAATGTATTGTGAATGTAAATAGAATGAATGTGGAGAATGTGTGTTACTGGTCTGTAAGCATGGACATATTTAACACTGCTCTCTGCCTACCCCATTAGGGCTCTGGTGTGATGATATAATAAGTGAATGAAGCAGTAATAGCTTAATGGTTTGAATTTCAACCTGTCACTCTGTGATTCCATACTCAAATCCAGGTGTCTGTCTGTTTAAAAAATGTGTTAGAAGATTGAATATCACTTGTTATAACAGCATAGGAAAACATAAGGAGAATACCAGCACACCTTAGAGTTCATAAATAAAAATGTTTTTTAAGGTGAATGATGTCTACCAACCTGCATTTACCCAATGTGATGGACTATGGCCTTTAACACTTTCGTTCTGAGACGAGAGCAAGGTTCTCACAGAAGAAAGATAAAAGTGACAGTTTTTTGAAGGTCTTTAATGAAATCATAAATTTAAAAGCAAGTGTGAAATATTACTTAACTCCGTTATGAACACACATTTACATGTCACAAAAACCTACACAGCTAAGTAAACGTAAATACAAATAAATAGGTACATTTGCTCTACAAACCTTGGATTGTACAACATGATACAGTTTCGTAAAAGTATTTTTGTATCAATCCATTTAACATTGGAATTTTGACTTGATGTATTGTAAAAATAATCATATTTAGTTTTTTCATTACCTTAAAAATAAGTATAATTATGTTAAAATAAGAATTTACTATTTTTTTTAAATGTGTTACCATAAATTTTAGTCATGCCTTTTGCGAAGTATTTTTAATTTTATTTCAAATCATTTAATTTATAATGTTATATTAAATTACTTTTGCAATAATTATTATTACACATGAAATAGGCTACATTGCTTTTACATAATTGGTGTAAAATGTGTAAGTGTGAAATATTGTACTTAAGCTTATAATTAAATTGTCTCTACATGAGTATGTGACTCGTGTATGGTTTACTGAGTATACTGATTGATACCAAGGTTTGTAAGTATTTACATGTCTCTCTTTTGGTGATGTCACTAATACTTTTCAGTATTACCATATTAAAATTCTCGTGGCATCCTTTCTGGTTACACCAGCTACAGCAGCATTTATGTTAACTGTCTTAGAGACTAAACATTACATTATTAATGACTAGCGCTGCTCGCGACTTCGTCTGCGTGGAATTCTAAAATAAATGCAGCCTAAGTTACTCCTTATTATATCAGCCATCTGCCAGTTAAAGTTCTGTGAAAATAGGTCCGGCCGTACCAGAGATTCGCCAAAACAAACAGACACACAGACAGGTAAAAATAGTAAAAAATGTTATTTTAGTATGGTATAGTATATTACAAACAGACACTCCAATTTTATTTATCCGTAGAGATTGATCATACATGTCAGCCGAATTGAAACTGCTTTTGAAAGTGTAAGCATCAAAAATTAGTTTTCACCTAAAACTTTGGTAAAATATTGTGTTTTCTTATTGTGTATAGAAAACAATAATAATAGACATAGTTTATTGCCAAAACACAATGCAGTGTATAATTAAAGACAGTGGAAGGTCTTTTAATTAGCAAAAGAGCACTATTTGGCGCTTAGCTAACTTGGAATACTGATCTCGAGCATCACTGATCTTCAGTTGTATTGAGGAAATGGTATGACAAAATAAGCCCAGTGATAACAGTTATTGTAAGACAATTACCTTTTCAGGTAACATGGAAGAGGACAGCTGGCTCTGGCACATGTATGACACTGTCAAAGGATCTGATTGGCTCGGAGATCAGGTTGGCCTCATTTTTAATATAGCAAAATACATTTTGCATAGGGAACATTTTAAATTATCTGTGACATACAAATATAATAAAATTGGTAATAATAATGACTCCACAAGAAGATCCCTGCCAAGTGCTGATAAATAGTAAGTTTTATAAATCTTAATCTGATATCTATAGATTATGATGTTAAGCTTATCTCGGCTTTCTGTCTCCTCAGATAATGAAGTGTTTTCCAAAGTTAGCCAAAATCAGATCATAAGCGTTTCAAATATAAGATAACAATAAAAATGTGTATTATAGTGTTTATGGTATAAATTCTATTCAATCCCTCCAATCTTGTGTTTATCTGTGGGATAATGTGTTTACTTAATCTTCTGATACTTCATTTTTATCTTTTGCCCAATAAAGCTGATCATACAGTTAAATATCTAAGCTGACAAATCTGGAATATAAATATACATATATAAATTATTATATGAAGTCTAACATTATATGTGCATAAATTATATTATTTGTTTGCATCTACTGGCAGTTGTTATGCTAACACTCTGTGTGGTTTTAATAAGCCTTTTTGAATAAGATATTTTCAAAATACAAACCCCCTTCAACCCTTATTAAACACTCCGCGAGTAACCGAAATCAAAAAAATTCACACCACTATGATTCGCGCGCTTTTTTCAAAATGGCGGTCTTTTCAATTTTAGAAGCTATCATAATTATGAGTTTTACCTTACCTATGTGTTTTAAAACTATTTTTTTCACTCAGGATGCCATCCACTACATGACAAGGGAGGCGCCGCACGCTGTCATTGAGCTTGATAACTACGGTATGCCCTTCTCCAGAACGCCCGAGGGCAAAATTTACCAGCGCGCTTTCGGTGGCCAGTCGCTCAAGTTCGGCAAGGGCGGCCAGGCGCACAGGTGCTGCGCGGTAGCTGACAGGTGTGTACGCTTATTTTAATCAAATTCCACTTCAAAAAGACTCGCTTGATGGTAGAACTAATTTTCCAATAGCAGATAAATCGGTCGTATGACGTCGTGTCAAATTTAACATTTGTGAAAATAAATTCCGAGAAATTAGCCAAGTTGTTTACATTGTACAATAACGGTTAATTTATAACAATAATAAAAAACAAATTAATAACCACTTAATAGACTGTTAAGTTACGTTTAATAGACTATAATTTTGTTACGTAATGTTAAACAAGGTATTAATTCCAACCGCAGTCGTAATAAAAATAATGCTCTTATAGAGTTATGTCAAGCCTTGTTGTTTTAACTCGTGACCTGCACTTGACGACGTGTGACCAATAAACACAGACTAAGCAACGTTTACCTAGAATTACTTGTCTAGTGGAACATATCTAGTATATTAGACTACTCGCTGTGAATCGCGACATCCCTATATGTGTTATAAGAAACCAGGCTAGCTACTTATATAAAGCGTACGCGTCTGTATAAACTTTACATGTTTGTTACATAAGATAATTTTAGAAATCTATTCAAAATTGTCGTGTAACATTATAATGTATAAAATTCGTGTTGAATTTAATAAAAACGCAATCTTAACGTAATCTTTGCTCTTGTACATATTATGTAAATACCACGGCAATTACCAATGCGTTATCGTGCACTGCGATTTAATGTGTTGGTACTATGTTATATTGGCTGTTAACATGCAATTTTTAATATGGAGTAATTAACACTTTAATCTGGAAAAAAAAATATTTATAAAAAGAATATAATTTAAATTTAGAACGGAAAATTTAAATTTAGAACGGAAAATTTAAATTTAGAACGGAAAATTTAAATTTAGAATGGAAATTTAATTGAAGTGTGAACGGTCCGCGCTCAGGACGGGCCACTCGCTGCTCCACACGCTGTACGGCCAGTCGCTGCGGTACGACTGCGAGTACTTCATCGAATACTTCGCGCTCGACCTCCTGATGGAGGACGGCGTGTGCAAGGGCTGCATTGCGCTCAACCTCGAAGACGGAACACTGCACAGGTGACTATTGCGCTCTTATTAGCTTCCTATTGATATCATCGTCATCACCACCATCATCATCCCACGTATGGTCCACTGTTTGACGCGAGCCTCTCATCACAATGACGCGGGTGGAAGCCGTAGACTGCCGCCGTGATCAAATACGCGCGGGCAGAGCTCGCGTCTTGATGATCATCGAGAATAACTCCAACGTGTGCGGGTCTCCTTGTGGTTTTCATCACCGTCACAGCAAGCGATGTTAAATTTTAAACCGCAAAGCTATAACCTATAATTCGCTCGTTCGCGCGTTCAAGTGACGTAGCTGCTTGATATTTATGTAAAAACCTGCTTTAATACAGACCTGTCGCGTTATAAACGCTTGAACCTCTTTTGGTCGTCTTTTTACGGGCCGGATGTTTGCGCTCAATCTTTAGGATGAAACATCGCATAAGACGTTTGGTTTCTTCATCTGTGAAATGAAATAATTGCTTTGCAATAGTAAAAAGCTACTTTTAAAAATACGTATTATTACATGATCACGCCGGATCCGTTACCGGGTAGGCAGTGGACACTGAGTGCCAAATATCCCTATCCGTACTGACCTGATATGTTTATTACATATCTCTATTCACACACATTTCATCACATCACTTGAATCTTTTGCTAATTTTTTTACGAACTGCACCTCCGCGGTTTTAAACGTAACATCACGCCTGTAATCCAATGTACGTAGGCAGAGGAGCGTAGTAAACTCCACGTTAGGGGGTGAGCCTATTGTCGGATAATACGCAAATCCGATGTGAAATTTTAAATAGAAAATCTAACAAAAAAAATCCAAAAGCACGCACCCGAGAATCGAACCCGGTACCAGCGATCGCTTTTGAAACCACTCGACCGACGAGGCAATCGAGGCAAAGTATTTGTCACTTGTGGTTTCACTGTGCACATTTTATAAGGTCGTTGAAATCGCACCGAGATTTTAATCGCTACAGTATCAAGACGTTCGGTCGCGCTCGGAAGCGTTGCTTTTCAATTATGAGAAATACGACTGTTTCATAGTACGATGTGACCGATGTACGATAAGTCGCGTCCCTTGTCTCAAAGTCATATCGTAAGGAGCATTATCAGGTTATCATATCGTTCACACACTCAATATATAACTGTATGTTGTTTGCGCTCGTATTTATATGGCTTTCATTTGAATCGCGATTTTGAGTGACGATAATGCGGCGAGCACAACGTGAGATGAGTTTTCCTTAAGGTTCTTTTAAATGCACTAAGACATAAACTATTTATGGTATGGTTTTTGGTGTTCCGATAGCAAAGTAACGTCCGATATTGAAAAAATAAGATGTGATGTTGTAAGTGGGAGTATTACTTCTCTGCGCATCTCTTCGGGACAACACGAGCGTGATATTACGACTATTTACTGTTCTATATAAAATTTCGGTTAACATTGAAACACTAAAAGCGTTAACAAGAAAAAAATTTAACACTATTAGAGAATCGAAAATTTTTCGTCCAAGTATCTATGTATATACAAATAAAATTTTATATGTGTACAGTAACTTAGCATAAATATCTGTGAGCGCATTGTGCCTTATTTACTCAGCCGTTTGAGTAATATTCGCTACGAGTTGCACAATTATTTGTACAAACACGCCTTCCTGAATGTTTGCGCAAATATTAAATTTGATTTTGCTTCATTCAGTACAATTTGTACGACTACGTGTTGTTTGGGAAATTTGATAAGGAATCTTGGTAACGGAATGGGAAATTTGGAATGAAAATTGAAATACGACATATTTGTAGCTTGAATATTCCACTGTTCGTACACAATTGTGACCGGTAAAGCTGGTGAACTAGGGAGGAACTAACTATTGACGTTACATAGTAAAATGGATAAGATAACGGTATCAGGCGTTTTGTTAATGGAAGTTATTATGTTTAATTTTGAGTGGTAAGTTTTTGTTTTAGTTGCGAGATACTTTTATCGATATGTAATGTGATATAAGCTAACTTTACTAAACATATTATCACAAAAGATATTGAATATATTGTGATACATTGGGCTTGGATAAATATTTAGATATATATTTTCAATTAACGTCTCAACAAATAACGTCTAACACAACATGGAAACATTGACTACAACGTTTTACATCGTACCTACATAAAAACTGTTAGACATGAGGCGGCCCGCGTCACCGTTTATCAGCGTACGCATGTAAATAAACTCATGAATGTTCTTTAGTAATTTGAAAGGTGTACTTGCACGGTTGCGTCAGGTTCCAGGCGAAGAACACGATCCTGGCGACGGGCGGCACGGGCCGCTCGTACTTCAGCTGCACGTCGGCGCACACCTGCACCGGCGACGGCACCGCCATGGCGGCGCGCGCCGGCCTGCAGAACGAGGACATGGAGTTCGTGCAGTTCCACCCCACAGGTGCGCCCGCCTCCAGCTCCTCACCGCCCGCTCCTCACCGCCCGCTCCTCACCGCCCGCTCCTCACCGCCCGCTCCTCACCGTCCGCTCCTCACCGCCCGCTCCTCACCGCCCGCTCCTCACCGCCCGCTCCTCACCGCCCGCTCCTCACCGCCCGCTCCTTTCCAATCGCTCCTCCCTTCGTCTCTTCTCTTCTTCTTCTCTTTTTCTTTAAGTACAGCTTGAGATAAATAATAAAAGAAATTAAGAGCATATACCGATTATTTTTCAGCATTAAATCAACTATTTTTCTATTGAATATAATCGTTTAATTCTCAGGCTCTAATAAATATGATATATTCACAGCTGTATAGTTAAAACCGGTTCTCTACAGCTGCACGCCGAGACTGATCTGAAAACAGACGAATGTCACGGATCTTAACTCGTGACACCGATCCTGCTCACATAGACACGGCCCCGCCGTCCTTCTGCTGTCTCACTGTGGCGGCGTGCGCAGGCATCTACGGCGCCGGCTGCCTGATGACGGAGGGCTGCCGCGGCGAGGGCGGCTTCCTGGTCAACGCCGAGGGCGAGCGCTTCATGGAGCGGTACGCGCCCGTGGCCAAGGACCTCGCCAGCCGCGACGTGGTCTCGCGCGCCATGACCGTCGAGATCATGGAGGGTGCGTCCTCATCTACACTAACGACACTGCCTTACAACTATGTATTATCTAGTTATATCTCATTTCTAGTCTTATTGCACAGAAGGCATCTCTTTCGTTTTATCTTGTTTTTAGGTATATTCTTGTATGAAAACATTCTACGCCGTCGAATATAATGCCTAAGTTATTATCTGTAATATAGACATTGGCAGGCGGAGGCGGACGACGGAGGGGAAAGGCGTTCCTCGCAAATGCCCTGTTCATTTCTGCTTATGACAATCTTAACATCGTAAGAAATTAAGTTTCATGTATTATTAGCTGTTCTCGTATATACATCACGAATTGAATACCTAAGGACAGTTTTCATACAAAAGTAGGCATAGGAATATAAACAAATGAGCTGAAGCGGCCACCCACAAACATACGCCCTTCAGAAAAGAAGTCAAATTTATGGCCCTTCATGAGACTGCAGTCTTCGAAACCCCATTGTATCTTCTTATGGTCTATCACTTGCTCATTAATTTCCATAATTGCTTTTAGTTACATCAAATTTAAATTAATGAGAATTGAAAAACCTGCACAAAAGATACCAGTAGGAAAAAAACTCATGAAATATACGTGCTCATATCATAATTGTTTTGCAATTATGACGCAGGAATCGGAAAATTGTATATCTATTGTCAATTGTAGTGAGCCCACCGTGACCTTCCCGCGTCGTGTCCTCTGACCGAATGTAATCTGTCATTTGGCGCTCTATGCACACGACAGTAATACTGCGAAAATAATTCTCACTCTATTAATATTCTGTATGTGTATATACTACTAGCGACCCGCCCCGGCTCCGCTCGCGGATTTAATTTTTTTTGAAAATTATAAATTTTAACACACACACACACACACACACACACAAACACACACACACACACACACACACAAACACACTTGTATCTGCGTCGAGGATTACTGAGAAATAGTGAGTTATAAAGATAGTTTTTTTTATGATTTTTTTATGTTATATTTTCGTTATTTTTAATATATTTTTTTACCCATGTTCGTTGAGGATGATGTAGGATTCTATTGATCAAAAAATTCTTCAAATCTGTCCTGTACTTTCAGAGCATATTCAATGCAAACAAAAGATTCTTTTCTCTTTATATTACTTGTATAGTTAAGTGCTCTCTTTCCTACAACCAATGTACGGAATCTTAAAATCCCTTCCGTTTCGAGCCGTCAACGTAGTACTGGCAGGGCACTGTGCCCTGGAGATATGTCAATGAAAACATTCCAAGGTTAGCAGAGCGATGACTACTCGTCGAATGTTTGCTAATGTCCATAGTTCGTACTGTCCATATGCAGTGAGGAACACTCTTTGCCTGAAAAGCCTCATATAAATAAATTATATATTACATGTCAGCTTCGTCCAACGTCTAAAAGGACACTGGTCCGTTGTCCCAAACGCGCCGAAAGAACTTCACTAATATATTCAACGGTGGTACGATTGTTAACGAAATCATTCAGTCATTTTTATTTAGTCGAAGTTTAAAAAATTGGAAATTGGTCGATTTGCCTGAGTACGCTGGCAGCCAGCCAGCGTTTGCGAAACGAATGATATTTATAACTGTTGTTACACGAACGAATACTACATAATATTAATACACACATACAACTACGAAAGTATAATTGTTTTTAAGTGAAGCTCTAAGCGTTTTGCAATATAACTTGCCAGTTGATAGTGGTCCGTTGGCTGTTCGTCTTAACAGCCGGGCCTGAGGTTGCCGGTTCGATTCCCGCCCGGGACAAATTTGTGCTATCAGCGTGAATGTTGGTTTAGTGACGAGTTTAGTCGTCTATATAAGTACAGATTTAGAAATATGCATACGTCTGTCGGATTTGAAATTATTAATAATGATTGCCAAAAATATGCCAAGTTTCTGATAAATAAAGTAGACTACCCTTTAGTAATTAGGAAGTTGACGTATTTTATACCGAACCTATATATTACCTAGATTTAGATTAGACTTTTATTTTATATGTCTACATGTTAACAGTCTTAGGTGGCTTTCGTATTGTAGCTTAACATTTCCAAATTACGAAAGTTAAAAAAGGTCAAAATTTGCTAAGATTTAGTCGAGTCACTCCGGTTCTAGCAGCCTGATTGTATTGTATGGAATAATTTATAAGATATCGTATCAAATGAAAGTCATTGCGATGAATACTATCTGTAATTGCTGATTTCATGTCTCACTGTGATATCTCTATCGTACGTTGGTCTTTGTTATTACTCTACCGTGGTGCCAGATTTGGGTCCAACGTGGACTGCAGTCAGGGAAAGTCTTCCGTGACTTATAAGTCCCAGATGTAGTCGTTGAAAGCTAACACTCGTTAAAGTTTATCGGAGGTTTTTAGATTAGTTGAATATTTTTGTTACGAGTCAACCGCATTAGCTGATGACTTCTGTTTGAGATTGCTTTTAGATATTTTCTAATTGTGAGCGCAAGCTCGAACCAACCAGGCGACTAATATACACTATGTCAAGGAGAGTTCTCCATAATCTTCTCTAAGGTGTATGAAATCTGCCACTGCATTTAATAAATTCCATATTAAGTGGAGATCCGTGAAAAATAAAGTGATGATAAAAGAGTTGATGATGATGTTGAGACAAAGCAAAGATGACGTTTCGCGCAGGTCGCGGCTGCGGACCTGAAAAGGACCACGTGCACCTGCAGCTGCACCACCTGCCGCCCGAGCAGCTGAAGCAGCGGCTGCCCGGCATCTCGGAGACCGCGATGATCTTCGCCGGCGTCGACGTCACCAAGGAGCCCATCCCCGTGCTGCCCACCGTGCACTACAACATGGGCGGCACGCCCACCAACTACCGCGGAGAGGTGGGCGGGGCCTGCTGCAGTGCCGCACACCGCACACAGTATCTGACCGACGGCGTGGCGGCGCGCAGGTGCTGACGCACCGCGGGGGCCGCGACCGCGTGGTGGCGGGGCTGCTGGCGGCGGGCGAGGCGTCGTGCGCCTCCGTGCACGGCGCCAACCGCCTCGGCGCCAACTCGCTGCTCGACATCGTGGTGTTCGGCCGCGCCTGCGCGCTCACCGTCGCCGACACCTGCCGCCCCGGCGACGCGCAGCCGCCGCTCAGAGACGTCAGTGCGCACGCACGCACGCGCACGCACGCGCACGCACGCACGCGCACGCACGCACGCGCACGCACGCGCACGCACGCACGCACACACTACAAACTCGCAAGACGATGCTAATTGTTGTCCGTCTTATGTCGTATTTGTGTCATTGCCTACTGTACGCAGCCTATTTTGTTACAGTTCAGTAGCATTACAGTTAAACAGCGTAAAACTACTTTGCTATAAATTTGCAGTAACATGCGTGAACAGTTTGTTGTTTTAATAATAAGAGAAATTGACGAAGGT
>DWDU01000226.1:0-21326 GCA_018245575.1 Jemadia suekentonmiller | reverse complement strand
ACTACTAGAAAATCTAAGTTAGAAAATCTAAATTAGAACATTTTTGTAGTGCCCGACCCGGGGATCGAACCCGGGACGTCCCGATCGGCAGTCGCACTTGCAACCAACACGACCAACGAGGCAGTCATAATTTAAATCAAATGTAAATGGCACGGACAAAAGAAACATTCATAGATGAAAATAAATAGCATGTTAATAAACAGTCTTAACATATGCCAATTAGCCTACGAAGTGGTAGACACTAAAAGTGAGGTTTAATAAATTTTAATAAACAAACAATACATAAAATTTCAATGTGTCTCATACATATGCACTGAAATGAATTCAGCGCTAACTCCTTGCCAAGCTAACCACTTTAACCACACACCTTCATTAATCAATACCAAACGGAAGCCTTTATTGTGCAAAGACCTGAGCGCAACTATGTATGTATTTAAAATGAGATGTAGCCTTTCATTCCCATTACACAAATGAGTAGAAATAAAATTATTAAATCCTGAAAATAAATGCATAATGAATTTATTAAATAGTAGCGAATTTTTCAATTCTTGTGCTAAATATTTGCACCACTGCTAGCTGGGATAGGATTGTACTGTGGGCGAAATATGACGCGAAATATACCTCACCTAATGCCTAAGGAGCCAATGTTATCACTACATGGTTAAATAAAATTTATTATATCATTGTTTGTTGGATTTGTAATTGCTATAAAAAAGAATGTCAGAATCAAACCTACGTATTATCTTAAAACCTTCATCACAGTCGTATAAGTCTTTGAGATTGCACATTTGATATTCTCATCACCTCATACAGAATGTTTAAAACAGAATGTGTGTATTGTATAGATATGTAATGTTAATGTGTCTATCAAGCATAGATGTGCTTGGATACAGACCTTAGATGTGAAGTTGTGTGCTGAAACATCTGTGCTAATCGGTACTATTAAATCCATGTCGTCCGCTGTGTATTCCTGCAGATACATGCTCTTGATGCAGTGAGTCACGGCCACCCAGGCAGCAACAAGGACGAGAGTTAAACATAGGCCATAGTATATCTGGAAGAAATGTATGTTCTATTAAATCTCCTTCATTACTAGAGTTATGAAAATCTTAAAACAATGGGATTATTATACAAACATGCAACAAAAACACTCATTAATAAACAAAAAAACTTTTATAACTCATTTTGATATGGTGTACACATTTATGCTGTATACAATTGTATTGACAAAAGTTAACATTAGCGAAACAGCTTACATTTGACTTGTATTAAGCAATTAAATTAGTTTAGCAATATTTCATTCCAACATTTTAGGTGTCAGATATAGTAAATTTTAATTCATTAGTAATAATTGTGGGTGAAGCATGTCAAGTCTGAGTGCTGAGTACTCTCTACATAGCCAGTCTAGGCCCACTGTGGGCTATAGGTATCCTTTGAAGGGTTATTGTCCATAATGCCTGTGCAGAAGCAGGCAGGTTGGGGATTGAAGAACATAGGTTCTTGCAACATCTACTATGCTACACTTTGGTAATCAAAGCATTAAGTTGTGGCTAGGTAGGAAGCATTTGCCAGTGCCAATTATTCTCGCATCTTATAACTCTTTCTCCACAGTATTCATTTTTTACATATTGACAACTAAAAGGGCTGAACATCTATATTCTATTAACAAACAAAATAAATTACTGTGACAAAAGTGAGTGATAGAAAATGGGAAAATTGTTTGAAAGTATTTATGGGTGAAGTTCCATTGTTAAGAGAAATAAAAAACGTAACATCACGCCTGTAGTCCCCACAGAGGTAGGCAGAGGAGAGTATTAGATACACTCCCATGTTTCACGGAATAGGTGATGAGCCTATTGCCATACATCGGGCACATATGCATACTCCACTGCTATATTTAAGTTAGAAAAATTCAATAATGCCCCAACCATGATTTCAACTCAGAACCTCTTGATCAGCATTCGAAACAGTAATTAATAAGAATAAGAAAAATCAGTCAAATTAATTTGTTAATAATATTCATTAGCTACTTAACACCAGGTGGCTAGAAACACTAGATTGTTACTTCGGGAAATTAATAATATGGCCAACCTTCTTTGCAACTTTCGAGCAGCATGAGCGGGGGCATTTTTTATCACGCAATTGACGCTCCTCGTCTTGGCTGCTAGCAGCTGACTCGCTGTAAGCTTGCTGCAGAGACGGCTGGGTGGTTAAAGGTGGTGCAGACGATACGGATGTCTGGGGAGTGAGCGGGGCGCGTGGGCTCAGCGGCGTCGGTGGCCCATTTGGCCGTATTCCCTCTCCATCGCCGCCTCCCTGCTCCGCATCCACCTCTTCGCTTGTAATGATCACGCTTGGTGTCCGAACTCGTTTCGGGTTGAATATGGTAGGCAGATCCCCGTCCCTGGGCATCTCGCACACAATCCAACCGTTTACGTAAACATCGCTCTACCACATCCAAATAAAAATGCGCCCTGCGTTATATGCAAGCACATATTAGCGTTACTATTACATCGCTTATAAAGAAAATAAACTCCCGACTCCTTTTTATTTATTAACAACTTTATTTTCAGTGAAGAAATTAATTTTTCATGCGTTTATTTATTATGACGACCATTAATTTAATAATAATGGAGGCTGTTATCAACTGAGCACAAATTAGATATGTATTTCCCGGCCATTTTTCACATTTTCCAACAATATACATGCATATACACACTTGCACCAATGCACATAGCACACAGGCAGATATAGTAAATTATAACCGCTCCGTTTAACTCAACATAACTTGTCGGAAGTCGAATGTGTCGATTATTGACCGCACTATACTGAACTTTAGAAATCGATGTTAATTGCCTATAATCGATACGTTTGCAGTCGATGCGATATACACAATACTGTTTATGATAATTTGATATTAAATATTTTGGGTAAGATATTAAACAGTGGCATGAAAGCGCTTTTACGTATTTTGTTAGCTATTAATCTGCTACTAAAAGTAAAATAAGAAGAGTATTAAGCTTGTAGTAACATCAAGTATTATTATGACGTGAAGATGACATATTATATAAATGCGACAAATTATGTTTTGCAAGATATTTTATAGATGTTCATGAAATAAGATATTATTCTATATAACGAATTACTACAAGCCTTGTTTTTGGTCAATATTAATATTATAATAAGTAGGTAAGTTGCTATTTACCTAATAATGAATCATTTTTTGTACATAGAAGTATCATTAATAAATTATTTGTTTATTTGTAAATAAATATACCATTATACTAAACCTCTACCAAAAGTATAAAATGTCATCACCATTAATATCCATCGATATTTTAATCGTATCGTATCTCAGTCTATTACGTAAATATTGATATTGAATAGTTTAAGAAAGAAGAAAGAAAGAAAGAAAAAAATTGTTTATTTTTGGCTTACATTGCTCGTAGTAACAAAAAGGTAGCATGGTGATATAAAAAACAAAAAAATATAAGTTAAAATTAGTGAAAAGAAAAAAACAACAACAAGGAAATATATAAATTATATAAAAGTATATAAAAATAAAAATAAAGATATTACTTAAAAATATACTTATATATAAAAATTTACTTATGTTACTGCAAAATGTTACCATAAAGGCAAAGTTATTTTAAAAATGTAATAGGAGTAATATGCGAAATAATTATTTATATTTAAGGTCACAAAAAAAGTAGGTAAGTAAATTAGCTAAATATTTTCATATCCATAAAAACGTTTCCTTATTAGTAGATATGAAAGAAATCTGATGTTACGTGAATTTAATGTTAGATCTCTAAATTGTTAACAAAATGTTTCTCAAACAATAACCACAAATTCATTGAAATAAAGATATTTATCATATTAATTTTAATGAGCACTATACATTTGATTATTTTTGTCTAAAAGAAAGAAATTGGC
Source organism: Jemadia suekentonmiller (assembly GCA_018245575.1). Lineage (NCBI taxonomy): Eukaryota > Metazoa > Arthropoda > Insecta > Lepidoptera > Hesperiidae > Jemadia > Jemadia suekentonmiller. The sequence goes on along the minus strand of DWDU01000226.1, from coordinate 17,390 downwards.
TATGCCTGTATTGTTTGGATTTTTCAACATAGGTGGCACCACTAAAAAGTTCCAAATCGTATCACCAGAGGGAGATAATTGGTTAGCCTACTTGAAGCATCCGGGAACCTCGCCATAGTAGTAGACATGGCGGGTATCAGCCTGGCTAAATGACGAAATAAATTTTGTTTGCTAATATAAGAACGTGTTAATTTCGTAGAAAAAGTGTTGATACTGAAAGACTAATTAAGATTTATTGGATTAGGACAAAAATGCAGAATGTCGGACAGTCTGAAAACCGAAATATCGATAAGGTGAATGTGCAACTTGATGTGGTAAAAACGTCCACTCCTCACAGTTCGGCTTCGAGTCCGGCCAAATCTGAAACCGAAACGTATTCAGGAGCGCCTGCCAAATACATGACGGACTCTTCGGAAAGCGAGGATGAATCTGTATCCGAGGTAAAACGTGTTTTGTTTTCGATGGAGGCGGTGGCAGTATGAGACTGATTATCCGTACCGCTAAATACTGAAAGGGACATCTTGTACAGTAATGACCATACAATTACTTTTTTTTATCGAAAACACTCGTGCATCCGTAATTTTTATTCAAAATAGTGCTAAGCACACTGTAACAAAGTAATATTTCATTCTCAGTGCCGTATAAGTCGCTTGCCAAATATTCCGTAAAACGTCAGAAAGTCATAGGTACATACGTCCTACTGAGTAATGCATGAAATTATTTATGCCAGCCGCTCCTAGACAGTATTCAATTGATTCTTTGTAATACTACGATACGGGCTAAACCGTCGTAAGATACTTTTCATTGTCTATTTGTGTTTTGGATAAGGTTCGAACTATGGTGGCCATGTTTCTCGAATCACATGCATTTAGTCAAAGCGAAGTGCTGAATATTGTGTTTGGTGACGTTTATTTTGCTCTAAATTTGTGAATTACATAATTTGTATGTGGTATCCTTGCAAATATCGTAGACGATGTTGTGTTTTGTGTCGTCACGCGCACCCGACTCGTGCAGAACGCCCGCAGCGATTCGCGCAAAAATGTTGGTTATTGGTGAATTACAAGGACCATTGACAGTAGCGTTTAGCCATTAGCTCGTTCCCAAGCACCTCATTGTCAGTATGTCTCTCACATGTCTCGTTGGTGTTATAGATCTTGCTGGCTTGTTTGTGCCTTAGCAGGCCAGACCTGTTGGTAAGTGGAAGATGGTCTTATGGGGTGCAGAATGCTTCACAAACACCAATCGCTGTCGCAATATGAGTTGTTCTTGCGTGTTAACCTGCATAATGTGTTTGCAATGAACAGACCCAATGTCTTCATAATCTTTTAATGTTGAATGGTCCTTGTGATTCTAACATTTACATCTGTTTGTAGTGATGTCTTTGCAGAATTGATTGTACTAACCTTAGCGCTTCTAACCTATATGAATGTCCATACTAAAATTAGTCATATCATTAGTATTCTGAAGCTCAGCTCTTTTCTGTGGCTATGTTAAGCCTGAGATTTTTGGCAATTAGAATTTTTATCTATTAATTTTGATATCACTATCACATAACAAATAAACAAAGAATGATTCCAGTCACAATATGGGGAAAACATTCACATAATTTATGTTTGATAACATATTTGATATACAATTAATAATATTACAATGTTAGCTTTGTAATCTTGTTTTTATCCAAAAGAGCTTTAGTTGTTTATTTTCCTCTTGCAACTCACTGTAATTAATATGCTATAAAAAATGTGCTAAACTTGCCAAGTTTATTAACATGTGTGTGTGTGTGTTGACAGACGGAGATGGAGGAAGAGGGTGGTGGTGCAGAAACATCTAAGTATCTACTCTCCCATGATGACACAGAGAGGTCTGTTGACCCCGAGATGCAGGCGCGGCTCGAGAGCCTCCTTGAAGTTGCTGGTTAGTTTTTTACTCTATCTCTTATGCATTAGTCAATTATCTCATAATTGTCATTCTCAACTTGTCAATCTGGGTTTCCAATTTAATTGACTACTGACTATAAATTATTAAACACTGACCTTAAAATGGAGCAATAATAAATCAAAAAATATTTAAATGTTTAAGATGACTTAATTGTCATCTATAAAAACCAGTTGCTTTCATTCTTTTGAATCCTGTTGACATTTCGATATTAAAATTTCAAGCTTGAGTGAATAATTGAAGAACTGCAACCATGTTTCAATATAATGCTACCTCTATTTCTATGACTGAAGCAAATGCAATCAGTATAATTTCATATTCTATTGCACATAATGATGTTATTTTTGTTACACCTGCAATTCTGTAGCGATAAACAATGTTGACTCAAAACTGGAATTAACAAAACACTCAAAGTGATTGAAAATATGTCACAACAGCCATAAAGTATATAAGGAGAGCTTGAACAATAGGTTAGAGTGTTAAATACTGTCTATTATTTCTTTTAAGGTTATATTGTTACTGTAATATGTCTATTTGTGATACAATCAACTGGTATGATCTGCTTGTAAGTGGATTTTTTCAATAGTATTTTGTTTACATTGGAAGCCTCTATCTGGAGTTAGACTGTTTAATCTTTAACACAGTCCCACTCTAATCTGCTTGCAATGAGGTGTTCCAGTGCATTGAGTATGATAGTAGAAACAATGACACATTGTACACCCCATTAATCTGACACATCTCAAATGATCTCAACGTGAATGTTGGTTAGATTTAAAATTTTATAGATATCTCTATAGATAAGACTGCCATAACATATAAAAATGAAGACAATTACTAAAAAATTATCAGTTCACATATTTTAATAACAGTGTAATTCGTGAATATTAAAAAACAAGCAAAGTATATATGTTTACAAACAGTTGAAAGATAACACATATTATTCCGTATATTATACATATACATTGTACAGCTTGTGTTGATGATTTCAATCACTTCCTACTTTGAGTGTATAAACATAATATAATATAAATATATTAAACTAGAATAAATAATGATGAATGAGCTGTGATGATGTATGCAAAGAGTGTTATTATCCCTAACACAGTGCTACATTGTTAAAAATAGACTTGCGTGGGTTAGTTTTTGGTTACTAAGGATACAGTAATCAGTCTAGTCCTGAACTATTTATTATTGATCATTAAATATTTAATTTTGTCAGTTTAAAAACTGCTAATATATGGGTCGGTCATCGACCCATCTGAACATGTGGCCTCCACCAATCCACACTGATACAGTTACAGTCATGTGGCCAATGGTATAATTTTAATGTGTTTCTGTCAGCATGTGAGAAAGTTGTTAATACTATTATAAGTTAAAAATAAATAATGTCACATAAAAAGAATACAAAGTGCCTGCTTCTTTAAATTTGTAAATTGTTTTAAAAAATGTGATTATTTATACAATAATGTTTATATATATTACTGATTATTTAAATATGTTGCTGAATAATCTTCCCTTTAAACATTTACAATAATGTTCTAAAGCTATGGCTTCTCTTCAAGAATAAATAAAATAACTCATGACAGGGCTCTCTTGAAATCATGTATATGCATAGAAAGTACTGTCTTGATACTTCAGTGAAGTATAGTGTAGAGTTTACAATTCTTTTTGGTTGGTTGAATTAGGCAGAGCTTGTGTTATGATATCTCATATATCTGATCAATTTCATATATAAATTTTGTAAGGCATTAGTGTTAATGCTATATGAAGGCAATAAACAGGAATGTCTTATTAATGTGCAATTTGAACTAGGAAAACACTTTAAATTAAAATTCTAATATTTCCAATGATAAACACTTGTACTGAATGGAGTGTGAAGGCTGATACATATTGCTCCGGGGCTATAAAGAAAAAGCCAGTTTCAAAGTAAACTAACTTATAATATGATAAGAAAAATAATAGTCAGCATTTTATAAATGTTTAATATTCTACTACTATTCTAAACTATTCTAAAACTATGGTATTATGTGATGTGAACAGTACATTGTAATTATAGTATTGTTCTCACAACATTCCAATTAAATATTTTATTAGTAAACTAACTTATAATAAAAAACAAAAATAATAGTCAGCATTTTATAAAGGTTAATTAAAAACCATTCTAAAACTATGGTATTATGTGATGTGAACTGCACATTGTAATTATAGTATTGTTCTCACAACATTCCAATTAAATATTTTGTTAGTAAACCAACTTATAATATAAAAACATAAATAATAGTCAGCATTTTATAAAGGTGTAATAAAAAGTATTCTAAAACTATGGTATTATGTGATGTGAACTGCACATTGTGATTATAACAATGTTCTCACAACATTCTAATTCAATATTTTGTGGAAAGCTTCAAAGTAATTGAGTATTGTACAAATATTTAAGGCAACACTGATAAAATTGCACTTAAAAGACACTGATTGTGTAAAGGAGGCTAACTTAATTAAATGTTTCATTATTATAATTTATGATACATGTCTGTGAAGAATTTAATCTTCATAGAGTATCAAGAAACGAGAGTTGTTTCTATGTCCACGCGTGATCTGTTTAACGCTGTTCTGTTAATTTATATACACCAATAGCCACAATGAATGTTTACATGCAACTACATAATCATTTTTCAATTTTATTGACATCGCCTTATACGTCAACGCTCTCACGTTACAAAATATAGTAAGTTTAGAGAGTTGTAGTGTATTATTTGGAAGAATATAATTTGTGTTCATCCTATAGTCAGATGGTGTGTACGCAATATCGTGTTAACGATTCATGACTGTCCCGAGAATAATTCATTTTGCTGTGTTTTCGTTCAGTACCGAACGTTGCAATTATTGCAACAGCGCCTCTGGTATGCGTTAATGTTACATTGAAATTGAGATCTCCGAGCCGTGCAAGCCGTGTTGTGGTACAAGGTGGTGAAGGAGTGTTTCATATATAATATTTTCACCATTATGTTATGTTAACATCGATCGGTCAATTTAGTAATGGACCTATAACTTTGCCTTGCGCTAAGGGGAAATACAGATTTATTTGTCGGTATAGTAAAATAAAATTGTATTACTGTACGATGCATATTTCACATAATTGTCAACCGGATAATGATTGCGAGAGATTTGTTCTGTTCACGCGAAGGCATTGTGGTGTTTGCGTATCGTGCATCCGTCTCGTCTGACCGAGGTGCGCGAGTTGAGGTTTGATGGAAAACCAGTTCTTATTTATAAGTTGCATTTGTTCGGCAATCGCTTGCGAAATCGCGCCCGTTGACTTTGGATTTCGGACACATCGGAAACGTCCATACCGGGGATGTCTATATCGGTTCGTTAATAGAAAAGGCCAGCCAGCTAATGCTAGTTGGCCTTATTGGTAACGTTCACGCGTTCTACCCGAATGTACCGCTCACTAGACGCGAGCGACAATGAACGAAGTGCAGGAAAGGTTTTCGCGTTCAATCAACAATCGTATCCGATTACCTATTTATATTAAATTTTTGCATTTCAGTATCATATCGTATGTGCAATTACACATATTATGTTTATCATTTTCACATTAATAATGCTAAAGTACAGAGGCTAACGCTTCACACGCACACCACACTTCATCATTTATCGTTGAATATAATGCGTTTTGCATACGTGTGTGTTGCTCTATGATTTTGAACTTCATGTCCTAGGTGTATCGGGTTAGGTTAGAATTGTGACGTGCGTACGGTGTGCAACGTCACTGCTAAGCGAGCTCGATAGCCGGCGTCGGACAGAGTGCGCCAGTGGTTCAATCTACAAGAGGTCGCTGAGTTAAACAAATATGTAATAAACAATATCCATTTTTGTGGGATAACACTTTAAACATTTTTCAATTTCTTAAGATTTTTATTTCGAACCTTATATACAATACTTAGATGGGTATAATGGAAAATTAATGTCGATATCTAGATTATCAAGCGGGATTATCCGTAGATATTAGAAAACATTAATGTTTATCACAAGTGGTTACTACTATTGTCTGGTATGATCAAATTTCATATACTTGATGCTTAATGTAACTTAATATTAATTAACTTAATTATGGTAATTTGTGGTTAGATACTTTTACTCGGTTTTATATGCGCTTTATGAGAGGTTGCTTTACAATTTAGCGACAGTCTCATTACCCGCTGACGCTTGTGCCATTCGCCGCGGCGCGCCCAGCCCCGTACCAGCAATTGATCAGCGGGCGCCTACATTATACTCTCTCTGGCTTTACACGACTCATGGCACGGACGCGCCGGCCAGATGTTCTCGACGCGCTCCTATCGCGCCGGCTGTGCCACGCTCGGAAACTGAACACCGTGATTTTTATTGCCCACCACTGTCCACAGCCTCTACAAACTACAGAGAAATGGATTTAATATCGTCGCCATTAATACCTGTGACTTGTTTATGTGTATCAGTGAAACGGAATGTTTGCCAAGTAATTGTTCAAAGTACATAAGTTGACACGATAATGGAGAGTGCTCACCCACCCGCCTTGACCTTTTCAGTATAACACAATTGCATTATGTAGTTCGATTTAGCTTTTCTAATCACTAAAAACAGACGCTTTCGTCACGTTTGTTGTTATACGTTAAACGCGTGTGTTTCTGTAGTAAGTTTCAATGATGAATATAATAATACTTGGTTCGATTTAACCCAAAAAAAAAATTAACTACGGCCATAGTGTTTTTTTTGTGTTGTTTGCTCGCGTGTATACCGGGAACCCCACAGGGCACTATACTTGGACCGCTGTATTAAGTAAATGAATGGGGATTGTTTTTTATATTGTTATATTTGTAGAATATACTTCGGCCATTTTGTTTATCGTTGCATGTTGCGGGATATAATTCATTATTTTTATTATCTCTGTCTCTGAATAGCAGTTACGCATTTCGATACAAAAATGCACTGTGTTTTTGATTGCAAATTTGATTGCAATGTTGAATTTTAAAACACAAATTTTAAATTTTTAGCTTAAATGTGTTTCGTTTACTGTTAATAAAATCATATCAATGTTGTATATTATAATGTGAACGAACTGCAGCCTCGGAAAACTTAAATTCTTTATATCATAAAGTATAGATTTGTTGGTATCACTGAAGATGGAAGTGGAAATTGTAGAGAATGTTATTTCCTCCCCCATTTTTTTAAATTTATATGTCTGAAGCCATCACTGAACTTATTGTATAAAAGTTTCTGCCAGTATGAATACTTCATGTACATTTTGGAGTTAAGCTAATGTTTTATATTTATTTAAGGTTATTCTATATTTGTAGTTATAGCCAACGCTAAATTCAGCAAAACAGCAAAAAACTTCGAGCATCACAGGCGTGATGTAAAGTTTTTTTTAACCAAAGAACTGTCTTTATAAAAACACTTCAATTTAATTTCCCCAGATCATATTATAATCATTATTATTCAAGAGGCGTTTCATTTTTTATCAGGTCTTATTCTAGTAATTGCTGTTGGTTTAACTTTATTAATAGTTAGCTTCTCGGAATAGTTATTTGAACTAATATATTTTTCTGCGACTGTCGTCAACTTGTCGTCTAGATGCATAGATGCATTGCATGTAAAATTTATATCGATAGGTGATATTGTTGGGTGAAAAATTGAGTTTTGTATATACTCACCGTCTATTCCATAATAAGACGTAAACGTAACTGGTGAGACGTGGGACTGTACTATATTTAACTGCCTGTCTCTTCAGGGATAACAGGTGTGAAGTTATGATAAAAATTTGCGGCTTCAGCAAATTTCACTGTTTCCGAATATGTATGTACCTAATTGAAATTCACTCAAAATATCCTTCAAAATAAATAGTCTTTAACTGATCGATACGAAAAATCTCTGCATAATTATAATACTTATTGAAAGAAAAAAGTAATTCGATCATACTCTAATTTGAACTTCCAGTACCTACTCACGATTAAGAATCGTGAATATATATGGCTGAAACATGTAGACCGTTTTTTGATTTTAAATTTCATGAATTGAGCGTTGGTACATTCTCCGTTTTTTTATCGTGTTCTTGCTACTAGGGAAATATAATGTAGGTATACGAAAATAATCATCTGGCTACGAGTGCTAGGAGCTTAGAGTATTGTCAATTTAGTTCTCATCACCAAGTTTAATCTACGAGCACCTAGCAGCATGCTGGCTAAACTGATTTACAGAACTTGTTCATCGAATACGGATTAATTTTTTTCCCCCTCTAAGATACTCAAATCACTCCAGTTTAATACTTACGGATGTTCTCAAAAGAATAAAGCAGTCATGGATAAATCCATTGTAAGTCTTATGTAATTTACTACATAGTCTATCAATTAATTTTGCTCCGTACTGGAAGACGTTTTCATATTTATCAATTCAATTGGCTGATGATGTATCAGAAGTAGCTACTGCTCCTCCACGACGAACGAAGTGAAAATCAACTCGCACCTATATTTTTTTGTACTACAATATTTATATGATAAATGCCATATGTGGACGCAAACATCCTCAGTCACCAGACAGAAGCCACTACGTCCAAATAAAAAAATATGCACAATGCACAGTAACAGCTGGCTGACTGTAGTAACTTCTATGTTACTGTAGTAGTGCGTTAGTTGGACGGATATTCACAATGTGATTTAAAAATGTTAGAAGAGTTTTGACTTTCTGGTCATGTAATTTTATCGCCACGCTAGAGGATGGTTTGTCCTCAGGTGAAGTTAGTGTCGTTCAAGTTACATTGCGTTCTATTTGATCAGTGCGAGCCCTGTCCCGATGCATCTGCCGCTGCGCGGTTGGTGAGGTCAAGCGTGCCGGATCGATACCGCGCCGCGAGGAGACAGACGTTGTAATTTTAATAATACGTCGTGTTCGCGGCCGTTAATTACACCGACGCTGTCGTCCACACGATGGCCTAAGCGTGATATTATTAACGACGAGAGGCCGCCCGTTGACCTATACGATGTGGTAGTATAAAACATAATGTACATACCTATTGAATGTTTTGTTGAACGCAATGAATGTTCTATTATGTTTTTGTATGTACTTCTACTTAACCAGATAGGTATAAGTTGACGTAGAAAGTCAAATGTCTAATTTTTATTTTGAAATTGATGGTAGTATCTACAAATCTGACCAGGAATCGAAAATTTTCAAGCACCATTTGTCCAATGTTACAGTATTTCTCAAAGTACTTGGTAATGTGAGAAGTGGGTATAAGACCCACTGAAAATTGGGAGGCGTTGACGTGGTTTAATCTGACGTGTAGAAAAGGGGTCAATACTTATGGGCGATTCAAATCATTATAGTACAATCATATTATTTGAAGATATTTCTACAATTCTCCACGAAGCACAGTGCAACGACGCGTTTAGTGTACGCGTAGTGCAGTATAAGAGCAACATCGCTCATGACTTGTAACTGATCTATTTACCATTGGCTTACATTTTCCGCTGGCCGTTGTTCACCTGTCGAGGCGACCACTCGCGATATCGCGTTTGATATGCGAACGCGTCGGTGCCGCGACCGGCCTGCGTCACACCCATATATGACAATACATTGTAAAATATATTTATGACTGTGTTCTGTATTGTCGCAAACGCGTAGCAAATTATCGACATTTAACGCGAGTAACTAAAAAGAATGCAATTTTTTGTTTATGCTAATGATATCATCATGAACACTTCCGTTCCAATGTCGTTCACCGGTCTCCTCAGAATGGCTATCGTTAAGACTTTATACTGCGAAACTGGCCAGGTGAGGGTTAATAAATGATAGCTCTATTAATATGGATTAATATGGATCTCTATTAATATAGATATGAATTAATGGTAGTTTCATTTTGACATGCAAAAAGTGTTCTAATGAACAAATTTGGAATTAGCGACATTTGAATTTGAATAATGCAGCTATCAGCCCATAGTACATTATAAAATATTTAAGAGCCTTAAAATATTATGTATATACTAACACACACATGCGCGTCTCGTACACATACCAACACGCGTCATTATATCGAGATGAAGAGTGAGACGTCGTGTGTGTAATAGTGTGTAGTACAGTACGCTCCAGACGCATTGCATCCGCAGTGTCTACTCGCTCACTCACTTTACGTTAGACACGGCGGTAAACGTAAAATGTCGGCGCACTTGCGGCGGCTGTACGCGAGCGAAAGGTCGCCGTTGGCGGTAAAGTCATGTTGGCACTTTAGTGGCCCCTTTAGCGGTTTACTATTTAGCGGTTTTTGGCCGCGTTCGACACTCTATGGCTTCGCTCCCCAACGATCGATCGAGCGTCGAACTTGCGCCTCGCGAGCCAATATAAAGTTATTATATGTACTAATGGAATATTCATATTTCTGATACTTTAAGAACTTTAATAGTCTCGTCACATGTGTGCTATTGATTTTATCGTCACGTTTCTGCAAAGAGTTGTAATATTATGTTATTTAAAAGCTTCATTCCAATAGTTTAAAATGTTCCTTACCTACTCTACAATTTAAATATTAAGTTTTCAGGTTACAAGCCAAACTTAGTTTTAAATATTCAGCACTAATTTTTATCGCGTTAGCGTAAAACTTATCACATAAAAAAATAAGTTGAAGGCCACCACGAAACCCTTGTGTATAGTTTTTTCTATGTAGCCATAGCATCCAGTTTTTATTTATTTGATAACATTGCAAAGCTTATCTACCTTCGCCATACGATACTTTCATTTAAATACCTAAGAAGGTAACGGATCAATAAGTGATTCTGTGAAGTATTCACCTACAAAAAAAACCAAGTTACCGCCTAGAGCTTTGAAAGCTTCATCAAAGAAAACGTTTCATGCATGAAATAACTCGAAAGCGAATTTAGTTTTACATTCTTAATAATACTGTATTCTCATAAGCTGATTAATTGTTACCAATCGAGATATTAATGACGTCATCATCATTATTATGCCTTCGGTGCATAGACTGTGCAAACTCTCCAAACTCGGGCACTGTGTTACTATAACTATTGTAGGTATATACGTCTAGGTCTTGCCCCGAGAACATTACAAAGTTATTGATTTTCGTCTTAGGACTACTACATAAACGTGCTCGTAGTAGAAGTAGTATAGTAGTGACCTGCGCATAATATAGCCTTGGAGGCTATTTCTGCTCGGTTACAGACCTCAATGTTCTATATACGAGAATAGAAACGAATTCGCATGTTAAAAATGTATCTCTATCAGACTGCACTCGTACATGCCCCGCCAGCTGAACCCGCCCTCCGAAGCATGGATTCGTTCGTGTAATTGACTGCTGGCATTAAAGGTCACTCGAGGGCCGACAACGCCCCGCATTGTTTAGAACAAGCCCTTTGCTAGTCTACCAATACGTTGGAACTTTGAGCGCATCTTAGATTCAATATTATTTTCGTCTTTCGGTTGCTAGCATTCTCTGTATCGCAAGACCCAACAATTCTAATTTATACTAGATTTTTGTTGTTTCATAATATCTTTAACATCCCAGCTTCTCTTTTGTTCTATTTAACTTGCTTATTAAAATGTTTCTTTGTATATGTATAATATGGATAAGCAGGTACAATTACAATTATACTATATTGTACACTAAAAGTCTATGAAATAAAGAAAATATAAATTTGAAGAGTTGGAAGTTACACAATAAGTGGTCTTATCGCTAACAAGCGATCTCTACCAGTCAACCTTTAAGCAGGAGTCAAGAATGGAAATAGAATCGATAAAAAAGAACAATTTTAAGCAAGAGTATTAACAATGATAACATTAATAATAAGAATTTTAATTAACATAAATACATCACCATCATTAGCCTGTTTATGCCCACTGCTGGACATAGCTATCCCCTTAGTTTTGTTTTTATCCCATAATCCCCATGCTGAGCATGTGGGCTGGTAATCCAGAGCACGGCTTCTCGCGCCGCTTATGCTGATGCCCTTCGGCGGCCAAGGCATTTAGCTGGGCCTAGGCAGACGCGTTATACTGCGATTTATTAGCGACCTTAATAAATACATAATTAATGTTTAAATACACAATCCTTTACCAAACATTTGAAGGGATTAAAGCTTGCCGTACTTTTAATTTTCAGTGGTATATTATTGAAAGTAAGTTTTTCGACTAGCCCGTTGATGCAGTAGTTAGCGAACCTGACTGCTGCGCCGGGAGTCGTGGGTTCTATTCCCACCCAGAATAAATATTTGTGTGATGAGCACAAGTATTTGATCTATGTTTAATATATCTATTTAAGTAGGTACGTATATTTATTGTTTATATTGTAGTTTATCAGCCGTCTGGTTACCATAAACAAGCTCTCTTGACGCGTACTTTGGGATCAGATGGCCGTGTGTGGAGATGTCCCGAGATATTATTATTATTATATTTTCACACTATCAGCCTTAAACTGATATACAGTTCTGGTTGGTTCTATCATTTAAAATTGACTGTCGCACAAACGTCGCACTGCCTTCCCCTCCATTGTGGGAGGTGACCCGTGGCCAGACGATGAGCCTGAGCGGTTTCAAGTAGCTTCTGAAGAATAATTTAAAGTTTTATATATTATGCAACTAAGTTTTTCCTGTCGCGCTCTCACCGTTTAACGAATCGACTATATAGCGTCAAATCATTCGGTACGAATATACGTTAGTGTTATAAGCTCTGTTTATTTCAAACTGAATGGAATCAACTGGCGTAGTTGAAATCACTTCGTTCGTAATGTGTCAATAAAGACCAACGTAACATCGCGCCTATAATCCCCGAACAGGTAGGCAGAGGATTGTAAAACACTCCCACGTTTCACTGGTACGAATAGGTGGTGAGCCTATTGTCATGCATCGGGCACATATCCAGACTCAGAGCCACTACTAGAAAATCTAAATTAGAAAAATTTTGTAGTGCCCGACCAGGGAATTGAACCCAGGATCTCCCTATAGCAGTCGCACTTGCGACCAACACGACCAACGAGGCAGTCGATAAAGGATAAACAGCTCAAAGATTAAATCCTCTTTACGGGTTCTAAACCATTATTTTACTGTTCATATGATCTTTTATAACATAAATTAACTAGAAAACGTGTTTTATGTCATTCCATTCTATAGTGTACTATAAATTTACGGAAAACGTAACATGGGCAAGTTTAAATTTCGAAAATTGACTATGTGCAAATGTTAGGAAATCCATGTAAGAGAATCAACGAGTTTCACCGGCAGAAAGTTCTGTTTTCCGATTAACATTGATGCATTGTCCGAGATAGTTTTGTGTAGAATATTTCGCTAACTTAGTCTTCGTCATCATCATGTTTTATAACGTTTCAGTTATGAGAGTGTCTTGGCCTGGTTCAGGATTAGCCATATTTATTATCGCTTTTACTTTCCAATTCGCAACAGTAGCTTTTGGATGATTTTAATGTTATTTAACCATTTGAGCTTGTAGCTATCTTGGTGTCATTGGCAATTCGATATCATTCATAACACACCTACTAATGATCTTGATGTTGCTAAGTCACACATCTCTATCATGTGGCCCTTTCTCTACTTAACGTAGATCTAAATTCAATTTCAAATATCGGTTTTAAATGTTTAGCAAAGGTCGTTCAAAGATGCCCCGCCGCCATGCACGAGAATTTGATCAATTGGAACGCTTCATGTTTTAGACGTTAGTTTACCCACCGTGCCCTTTCAGATATGCAAATACGAATACCTTCCGCTGCCCAGCGCCGCTAAGTTCTATACACTGACCAGAATTGCTAAATTTGTGACGTGGGAAAATTGCATGGATTTTGTCGATTGTGTTCCATAGTGGCATGCGTGCCACTGTCGACGTTGTCGGTTGCGGTCGTTATTTTTGTCTAGACCTTTCTTTCACACTAAACTAATTATTCCCGACGGGTTTCCGTGGCGGCTGGTGGGTTGTAGACGGCGGATATTAGTAGTCTAGTATTTGTTGTATGTCGTATACTGTGAAAACCTTTTCTTAGTCAATTATCATTTATGTGTAATATATATACATATATATTTAGTCAGTAGTAATTTCTACACGTTATAAGTCCTGGTACATGGATAACGTTGATTGTTTATTTTGATGTTTACGTGCTCGCTTGTTTGTCGTTCGTCGTGTATTAAGCCCCCTTAGAAGCGTCAAATGTGTTCTTTACCCTAATAGTGTGTAATAATACCTCGAAACAGTTATTACGTCACGTGCACCGTGGAAATGTGGTCCACGCATGTGAACTTGCGCACTGAATTCCGATGTAATGTTCGGCATCGAGGAAAAAAAAAATTCGTCAAAACAGTAATGAGGTTCGCACGTGGTGCCTGCTCACATTCTCCACTCTACCACACGCTGCTTCTACACACGACGACAAATGCGCCTCGATGCCTCGATTGCATAATGTACTTAAGATTCGCCGCTTGATCAACCCTTTTATTATTGCGTTGTTTCTCTCAGATTGAGAAGGGTTAAGGTCCATAGTCTAATACATTGGCCAAGTGCGAATTGGCAAATATAACTTGCAGTTCATGGGGAATCATAGCTTAACTGTATGCTAAAGATGGCTGTATATTGTATCGTACTATTTTGACCTCGACGACTTAAAGCTCTATTACATTTGGAAGGCCACTCCGAGTGTTCTGTCCTTGTTTTTGCCGTCGTTTGGCATTCTCCGAATCTTTTCTACTCAATTTAGTAGCTGATACCATCTCAATGTTGGTCTCGTCTAATACATATTCCACTGACTCGCGGTCGAGTGCAGTACGTCGGGCGTCTGCGACTGGTCTCAATTAAAATTTCAGGCCAATTTGAAATTGGATACACACGCTTGTATACTGATGTAGGAAACTTAAAATGTACCTTACTCCAGCTACTGTATCCTACTGCTCGGTTTCAACTTATGTGTAATATTAAAAAAGACACCTGTTAGCAACTCAGAATAGTTATTACTCAGAATTATATAATAGTTATTACTCATAATAATTATAATATTACTCAGAATTATTCTGTCAACATTGTCTTCTTTCTCCATCTTTTTCAATCCTTTTTAATCCACCTCTGGGTATAGGTCTCCACATAAGATTTCCAGTCTTCCTAGTTTATAGCTATTCTAACGCACTGACGGCCCATTGATTTACGAGATCACCGGCCCATCTCAACATCGTAATAGATGAGAATTCACTCCATGTCATGTTATCAAGGGAACATTATATTTGTTATGGTGGCAAATTTAAATATGCTTTTTCTCATCCGAACTATTTGCTTTTCGCCATATCTTCAATAGCAATCACATAATACAATCCACTAAGTTTTCTGCAAGTCGAGACCTCTAGATGTTGGTATCCAGCTCGTTGTTAAAAAACACACGTGTGTGTGTGTGTGTGTATCCTAACAATCATTATGTTCAACCTTCCTATCATTGTTCGTTCTACTGTTGCCCACCAGTCTACTCAAGGGTTCAATATAATATTCTACGACGATGGACGAGTGTATAATATTCTACGACGCTAATTGCGACTTGAAAACCATATAACCATATGTGTGTATATAACTATTTAAATATTGTTAATTTAACTATTCAGATGGAAGCATGACATACTATAATAAATAAACATATACTTCAGGTATTATATTTCAATTCAAATTGTCGACGCTGCGAATTAATTAAAATATTTAATTATTACTAATACATTCAGAGGTATTTCTGATTTTTGGGAAGAGATTTTCGTAACACACAAATTACACATGATTAGCTTTCACGGAGGGGCGTTGTTGTGTTGACATTCGATGGAGGCTCAATTTCTGAATTATCTCTGATTAGTATCTATAGATTAATAATTACTGTGATACGGAGTTTTGATCGTCGATACATAAAATACATACTTGTATATATGTTCAAAATACTAATTACAATACAATGTTTAGCTTGTTTCATGATTTCTTTGTGTAATATATATGTAGTTAAATATGCACTATCGATAAAGTGAATTTATTACGAATTAATAATCTTTTCGATTCCTAACCCTCATGCTCAGTGCGGCGATTATATGGACGAAAATCCTTCAGGCAGAGGCCTATGTTCAACAATGGACTTGGCTGATTATTAAGTAGATACATGCGTATGTAGCAGGTCTATAAGATATAACATAAATTTAGTCCACGCCTTATGTGTACTGACTGTCGCGTTGGTCGGTTGATTGCATGTGAGACGGCCGATCGAGTGGCCCTGGGTTCAAATCAATCGTCGAGCACAATTGGATTTTTCTACTAGTGGCTCGGAATGTGGATATTTGCCAGCTGTGTGGCCACAGACTCACCACCTATTCCATAGTGGAACGTAAACGTGACCGGTGGTAAAACGTGGGAGTATACTACATTTGTCTACCTACCTCTTGGGGGATTACAGACATGATGTTGCGTAATATATATATCATGTAAAAGTCTTTAATAATAATAATCTATATGAAAATTCAGATATAACATTATATAATAGCAAGGCGGCGCGGCGGGCGCCGCACTTAATATACCGAAGCAGGCTTTTCGCCTTGCCAGTATCGATTTTAGTTCGATGCAAATATTTACACGACGCGAGTGTTTATATATATCTTCACACCTATCACTGCTGATGTTCTATGCTTACTGGGGCGCGTATTTACATGCACACTTCTTAATATAATTATATCGTGCCACCGAGTCCCTCACAAGGTAGGCAGAGAACATTTACATTATATTTTATTTTTATTCTGAAACACATACCAATAACATCACGCCTTTATTTCCCCGAAGTCAGATTCACTAATCTAAGTACCCTTCCACAATTCGCCTGTTATGTTACACTGTCCCACCAAGGACTAAGGGCGGCCTATTGCTGAAGTACATACATCAAGGAATACGATATAAATGAAATGCAATATCACAATGCGTACAACGTTACATACAGCTAATGATTACGCTAATTGGGTACACATCTGTAAACATACGAAGTACGAACGGACGAACGAATGACTTATGACAATGCATTTCGCGGAATCGTCATTGACGCCTTCTATCTTACGATCGATAGCTAGGTGGTTTCCACTGGAGCTTGAACTGTGACCGAGACTCATAAAAATGGAACTATGAATAATGTCACTGTTCCATTTTAGTGCCGTGTAAGGCTGGATACAGATTGGGAAGACTGTTTGTGTACTAATAGCGGAACAAAATTGAACTGGTGATGATGATGATGATGATGACGATAGATCACTCTATGGGCTGGCGTTACAAACTGTGTGTGAAAAGAATTGAAAGCATAGACAAAGATACAATGTATTGTAAGTATTATAAATTATAAGTATATAATTGGTCGTGTTGGTTGCAAGTGCGACTGCCGATCGGGAGGTCCTGGGTTCGATTCCCGGGTCGGGCACTACAAA
>DWDU01000225.1:0-21338 GCA_018245575.1 Jemadia suekentonmiller | reverse complement strand
TCCAATGAACCTATTTTGAATAAATGCTATTTGAATTTGAATTTGAAATATACGCATACAATTTCATCGATTTCTATAATAGTCCAATTGTATATATTGCATTGCATTTAAGATATACAAAGTTAGATTAGTTTATGGTTTTTTTTTTATTTAGATATAGGAACAATATAGGTAGTGAAACGGTTAAGTTTTTTCGAATTTTAATAAAATTTAATTGTATGGCTATGTTGCTTAACAACTCAGATATATACGAGATATATACCTATACATAAAATTTAAGACACGTTTATGCAGCAAAAGTTTAAAATTGTACTCAAATCCATTGCTTAATAATGTTTGTTTTTAAATTAATCGCACACTAGATCTTAATATGTATATTAATTATCATTTACATTCTTTCATTGCATTATGCATTTTAAACTCTTGATACATTTCAGTATAACTTGATTATTTCAAACCGTTACTACGTTACCACGTTATTTCAAACCCACAAATTATGATTTTATTCATTTAAATAAATTTAAAATATAATTAAAATGGGAGCTAGCGAAATATATTGGATAGGTGTAATTAATTATTTATTGGAAAAAATTATGCATGGTTCCATTTAAGGTAGTGCCTTTGTTTTTAAGTAATGCAAATTGGATAATGGCGCCATTTTGCAATGGCGGCAAAATGTCAAAATGTGCGACCGTAAAATAAGCAGGACACAGCCATACCGAGAGCGAGAGTGACCACGCCCGCGCACAATGGACTGGTTGTTTTAAGAACCGCGTGGGACACGATCTAACAAAGGAGCCATTTCACAATCTAATTCAACATCTGGATTGTTGAGAAACGCATGCTTACAAAATCAATATATTATCAATCACCGTCAGTCCTCTGTTGGACAATGGCCTCCCCAAAAGTCTTGGATATACTTCTCACGCGGAGCGTCCGGGTCGGGTATCGAAATCGTATATAACTTCCGCAATATACGTAACTCGATTTTATACTATTCTGTCTGATTTTATACTTATACTATACTAGCGTGGAAGAATATTTGGCACTCGATGCTTTTTGCTTACCTCGTAAAGAACCTGCCGTGAGACGTAATAAGGATTGTTTATTATTGTCACAGACTTTTGTGTTAACTGATTATGTCATAGTCCTTCACCATACTCGTGCTCCATCTATACGCCTATACAGATAAATAAAATTGGAGTGTCTGTTTGTAATATTAAAATAAGGGCTTTTTATTAAATGCATATGTATGTGTATATACGGTACATATACCGAAATAAGATTTTTTACAAATTTTGCCTGTCTATTTGTTTGTTTCGGATAATTTTGAATAATGAAATAATTAAAAAAAATAAAAGAATTTCATTAAAATTAGCATAGGTGTTTTTTCTATACACAAAATAAAAAATTCATAACTTCATAAGCAAACTGAACAATAACATTGTTAAATTCCACGAGGACGCACAGCTAGTTTCCTATAAATATGTTTAGCCACTTAATTATCTTAGGAATCTTTTGAAGTTCTACAGCATGACCTTTATGAAACACAAAAGGAAGTTGTGTATTGAAGTCTGACCCGACGTAACATTCCACTTTCCCGAATTAAATTTGCACGTTAACGGTTAAGAAAGTAGATATACAATTTTATGTAACAGTATTTGGGATGAGTTATAAGAAAAAGTGATTGTTCATAATAAATAATTACATACTATTCAAAACAATGCTGTATGCAGTTCCGCAGCGGTTTCTGAGTATGTTTCTTACGTAACCTTACCTCACTATATAGTAAATAATTGAACCTTTAAATAATTCGATCTAAAAAGAACCGATTCCCCTTCCCTCGCAGATAATGTCATTTACCAAATTTAAACTGAACCACTTGTTAAGGTCTTATATCTAATAAAATAATAATTAAAACAGGTTCACAAGAAACGAAAAAATCGCGTGATATATAATGAATGACTCTGAATATACAATACAAATACAAATTAATGAATTCTGAGAATGTATAATAAATGTATTTAACAAATAAAGCGGTGAATCATGACAAACAACTTTAAATTAGTCACTTTCATTATACTGTTAGACAGATCCACAGGTTCTGTGACATAATGTGATCAGCTTATTGTCTATTGGTGATGTTATTGGCTATTGGTGACTGTTTTCTTAAGACCAATTAATACATTGAAAAAATATTACAGAAATAAAATCCATGTACAAATCTCGTATTGTTGGCGCATTGTATATGAGAAAAAATGATGAGAAAAGATTTACACAAAAATAAAGATATAAAGGTAGGATTACTTACGAAAACGGTACATTTTCGATTATCATAAAAAACATTACAATTTTTTGATGCAAAATTATTTAATGAAATATTGTTTGTTTGTTATTTTTCTTAACGTATATTAAGAACTTTAGCTTTTTTGTCAGATTATGTTTATAAAAATTTTCTGAAATATATCCAAGAATAATTATTTAATAGATTAGCTTGGAAACTCAGTGTTAGGGACCAGTTACGTAACGAATGTAATTTTTTGAACATTCCCGAATGCGAATTTGAACGCGAATATTCAGTTTTTGTAATAAATTTCATAGAAGAATTTGTTTTTATTTGTTTACATTGCTTTATGTATTTTTGTCTTATAAGTCCCAATGAAAATTTAATTGTTAAGCTTCATTGCCCAAAGTAAAGTAATACCAAATGATAAAGTGAAGACTGATCATGTGATTACGTGGTTACGTTACTTTTACACGTATTAAAAAACATAATAAATGTTTTTGAGTTTATTAAAACAAAATATTTCATAAAAAGCTTTTGATTTTATTAACCTTTTTTTATGATATACATATTCGCAGAATATATGCAAAAATTTTGCGAATGCGAATATTCATTACGTCACTATTAGGGACACTCATCAGACGGTACACAACTTTGCAAGTGTTACATAAACGTTTACAGTAGGTCACATTGCAATACTTTATTGCTGGCTCGCAATTAACGTCTCACGTTCCGCGCCGCATAGTTACCGTGTTTAGCGCATATTTATTTGAAAGTCGTGCATCATATACAGCTTGCGACTTATGGTGATACCACTATGTAAATATACGACGTAAATAGGAACTCGTATATGTTACCTACTATGTAGTTGTGGAGTTATTTTGAAATCTCGTGCAGACACAGTTCTTGGAAAGTAGTTTTATTGACATAGTTATGTCGTGCTGTTTGGTAATTAATAATTTCGGTGGGTTTTTATTAAGTTTTTTTTTTGGAATTCCAAATTGTATAGGGCCCAAACTAATCTCGACTTCGTTATGGCGGTATATCATTAAATCAAGTATATATACTTACAAAATATTTATTATAAATATGATAATTAATTATTACCTCATTTACAAAGCCATTCTTTTCCTTTACTAAATATCTCTTATTCTTCATTGCCTTACAAGTAATAAGTTGTAACGTAATTGTTGTAGTGATATAGCTATATTGGTATTGTAGCGAGTATGAATCAAACATGGTTCGTTAGGATATTTTTGTGTAAAATATAAAAGTGCATGTTCTCAAGGAGAGATGTTTATCATTCGGTGCCCTTGCCTAATCCGTAAAGAACGTGGCGTGATAATAAAGAATAATAAGTTACTAAC
The DNA here is from genome assembly GCA_018245575.1 of Jemadia suekentonmiller. Lineage (NCBI taxonomy): Eukaryota > Metazoa > Arthropoda > Insecta > Lepidoptera > Hesperiidae > Jemadia > Jemadia suekentonmiller. Next base: position 17,687 of record DWDU01000225.1, on the reverse strand, counting down.
ACTGCTTCTACTGTCAGGTGGTCTGACAACCTGAGAAGTCAGTTGAATTACAAAGCGCTGGATTACAAAGCGTCAGGACCGTAACTGTAAACATCCAAAGCTGATGGATAAATGTATGGAACCGGCACATCTGGTTTTAAACTTTAAAAAAGAAACCTCTTGAATAACATTGAGCTCGTATAATTAGCTTAGAAATCTCACTGACTGCGTCGTCTTTCACGCGACAAGCAAGTACGACCAGTGCGGAAAGGTCTGACGATAAATATAATCGCGTCGTCAAAACCGGACATGAATATTAATAGACTCTGACCTACATTTCGTTTGATTCGTATGTTAAGTATACAAATATTATTCTTACGTGTCTCTGAATATATTAACCGTTTCTCATTACCGCCATTATCTCGACTCTCATCGTTCCTCTGTTGAATATGAGTCTCTACTCAGAGTAAGGCTAAGGCTGTACCTTCTTACGTTGGTCAAGTGTGAACAGACAGACTTCACACTTCAGAGAATATTATGGAGAACCCTGAGGCAGGCAGGTTTCCTCGCGACGTTTTCCTTTATCGGCACTGCAAAATTACACAATCTTAATATTGCATATCATTTCGTAAAGATGCACATAAACCTTTACAAATAATATGCGCTAGGATTTCAATTCAGTACGCCTCGACTGCGAAGCTGAAATCTATACTACTGAGCTATCACAGCTGTCACCGTTGTTCCTATTCAATGTTAATCCTATGTTAGTCGTGGATTCTGAACTCTGTAAAGTTTTATATACTTATATGTAAAACATGCTAAAATATAATAATGTCCTTCCTGTGGATTCAGGCTATCAATATTTTAACAGAATTAACTATGTTTTTACTTCTGAACATAACGGATATACTTATCTCCTTGTTTTCATATTCATAATAAATATATAGATAAGAAAAATAAATATTTTATCGTTTAACTTGTCTATTAAACGGATCTCCACACGTATCGCTTAACACAGAAATTACATTGAAATGTCCAATGATTAATGCTTCAGTAACTGGAAATTAGGCATACTAATTCGTCATCCTGTTATCACAGATGACGATATTATGAGTGTGAGAAAAATCAAAGTAACTTGTTTATAAGACAGTTATATGAAGATAGCATGGTGATTGATCTCTTGACATCAGGCGTGGGCTGTCTGCCTGCAAAATTAAAGCATTGCAATATCTTTATGCTTTTCAAATTGTTTATAACCTTTAGACTGCCTTGTTGGTCGTGTTTGTTGCAAGCGCGACTGCCGATCCGGGAGGTCCTGGGTTCAAATCCCGTGTCGGGCACTAGTGGATTTTTCTAATTTAGATTTTCTAGTAGTCGCTCGGAGTTCGGATATGTCTTCTGAGCTTCATTAGCTATGCTTGTCATAATCAACTGTTTTTTTGTTTGTTTTACTGTTCATAATGATACGCTTCCCAGCGACGATCCAACAAACTGGTCAATTGCGTATTCTAAAACTTTTCTCGTCATAGATAGCACTAGAAAATGATAAGACAGACATGTTATGAAATAATACATATACGGTATAAACTAAATGTGAATAACGTCTAGGTAGGTAGTGAATAGTGCTCACACACAATAGTGCACACTCCGGTGCTCGAAAGCTGAAAACAAAGAAACTCCCATTTTATATACCCCTAACTAAAGGTACATAGAAAGAGTGAATATATGGGTTTAGAAATAATTTCAAAGTTATACTTTTTTGCACTAAGTGACGTCATATTTTTCATCATATGGACCGTTGTCTTTGTAGAGCAGGGGTATCAAACTCAAAAGATAACTTGGGCCAAGTAAACAACGTTTGACCTTGGAAGAGTCGCAAGGCCGGTTTTTGGCATATGACAACTATGTCGACCAAAACAATACGAGTAGGTCAACCTCCCAAAAGTTTACATATATTTTGCCTTCTGACAATGTCGTCGAGTAAACAAAAGGTCAATCCTGTCGACGGGTCCTTTCTGGGCCGCAGAAAGTGCATGTCGAGCCGCATGCGGCCCGCGGGCCGCGACTTTGTTACCCCTGTCGTAGACAGAATAAAAACGAATTTTTCTTGGGGTTTATATCGGAATTACTAGTCATCATCCATTTACTGCTGCCCCATAACACAAATAAGGTGAAGGTTGACGCTTTAGTAACAAAACAGGAATTTCTGGTAGCCATTCAATTAGTTCTTTATAAATGTATTTTTCGAGCAATCTGCATGCTATTTTATCAAGGTTTTATGAATCTAATGCAATATATTTTACGCATATATTTATATTTTGACGCTTTTTAACGCACTGTACGATAAACATGACATTTAATACATATATGTATGTGTATTCATAGTATAGTTATTATATGATAGTATTGAAGACTAGAGATGATAACGTTACTGAAAATAAAGCAGTGCTCGACCTCGGTGAGTCGCGGTCATGTGTTAGCGATAATAATATCAATAGTCATGCAATTTATGATTATTTGCCGAATTACTACGCAATGTTAGTATAAATGTGTTAAGAAACTTACAAATCTGGAAGTAGAAGAAAAATGAAGCCCATTAATCGTCTCTTATGGGTAAATATCAAACATTTCAAATGATTAAAATGTTAACAAGTGAAAATAATGTCAGTTTTGATTTTAATCATACTAATTTTACACATAAATATGATTAAATAAAATAAAATCACACATTATTTTATACTAACGTTTAGAAATTAATTACAAAACTTTAATAATTGTACAAAATTAATTAAAATTATTTAATTTAAGAAATTATATAATTATCAGTTCTCACGGTATTTTATTTCGGATATGAAACAATGAAACTTATAAAATATGTATTATTTTAATCCGCGCAGCATTGAAATTATAATGGAATATTTTAATTAAACATTAGAAAGGTTAAACGCGACAGTTATCTGTACGTGGACAGACATACATGCATTACATACTTTCATACAGATTGAGATGACGATTTTGGACAGCCGAATACTCGTCGGGCTTTTGGTGACAAGCTTGCATAATGTATACGGCTTTCTACTTTCGTAGGTACGGCCATTGTCTGCGATTTTTGGTTCTTTACAATGCTTGTTCTTTTATTATGGAAAGGTCTAAAAAGTTTCCTTTTGGTTGCGATAAAATTATAAACCAGTGAAAAGTATATGTTATGTAATTGATAATTACATATATAGGTATATTATAAAAATCCTTTTATTAAATAAAACATTAACTATTTACAAATTTGACTCCTTAATATTTCGAGAGGTATTGGGTAGATATAAGTACCTATAACGCACGGAACAAACTGCCTAGCCTTTGTTGTTTTGTAATTTTCTGTTTTTGTATGATTTTATAATTATTATCTTAAGTTAAATGTTTTTGTAATGTTCTTCTTCTTATGATGAAAATCATTCGGCCTCGATTTGTCAGCTTCTTGACATGTTCATGAAAAATGAAACAATCAAACTTACTAGCGTGTTGATTGATTCCAGGGTGATTACATATGGATCGAGCCGGTTTCCGGGCGGGAGTTCGACGTGGCGATCGGCGCGCGCGTGCTCGCGGCGGAGGGCCGGCGGATCCGCGTGCGCGACGACGACGGCCAGGAGCAGTGGCTGCCGCCGGAGCGCCGCATCAAGGCGATGCACGCGACCTCCGTGTACGGCGTCGAGGACATGATCTCCCTCGGCGACCTCCACGAGGCGGGCATCTTGAGGAACCTGCTCATAAGATACAACGAGAACCTCATCTATGTAAGTGGGTTTTTAACGCTGCGCTCTCTGCCATGTCCAGAACGTACTTGGCATGAGCATATAATGATAACAATAACATGATATTCTAAAAGGTTTCTGCGTAGGTACCTACCCTGTAATGGACCTGACATGATTAGATAGTAATTATAATATATTACAGCAAAAACATTGCCAATGTTATATTTAGTTGAATCGTACTTGGCTATTAATATGTTTTGAAATCATTCACGTACACACATTTTTATACGACTGAAGTATTCTGTTTTTTATTTACATAAACATCTTGAACATACACGAGTCTACGTTATTAGCATAAGTATTTAAACGGGTTTGTAAAGTATTTTATTAATGTTTCAATTTTATGTTAAACAAAACTTATTTAAATTTCCAAATTGACGCTTTCTATGTTCTTTGGTGGTATATTAAAGAAAAATTTATTTTACGGAAATAATCTATAAACTTTCATGTTCCGTCTTTGTTTATTGAATATTAGATTGTAGAACAATATTTCATTTCCAGACATACACGGGTTCAATCTTGGTGGCGGTGAACCCTTACCAAATTCTACCAATCTACACAGCAGACCAAATCAAGTTATACAAAGAGCGTAAAATCGGTGAACTGCCGCCTCACATATTCGCCATAGGAGACAACGCGTATGCGCACATGCGCAGGTACGGACAGGACCAATGCATTGTGATCAGTGGAGAGTCAGGCGCGGGCAAGACGGAATCTACGAAACTTATTTTGCAGTATCTAGCAGCGATCAGTGGAAAACATTCTTGGATAGAACAGCAGGCAAGTTTACAAGTCGCATTGTTATTAATAATATCTTCGGTCATCATCTTCTGATCGCAATGTCATTAATGAAGATTATATCAATTCGAATATCATTAATTACGAAAACGTTCTTTTATGTTACAGATCTTAGAAGCAAATCCAATCCTTGAAGCTTTTGGTAATGCAAAAACTGTCAGAAACGATAACTCTTCACGATTCGGGAAATACATCGATATACATTTTAATAGCAGCGGAGTGATAGAGGGCGCTAAAATAGAACAGTATTTGTTGGAAAAGTCTAGAATAGTCTCGCAAGGTGCAGAAGAACGGAATTACCATGTTTTCTACTGCGTGTTGGCTGGCTTATCGAAGGAAGATAAGAAAAAATTGGAATTGGGAGAACCATCGGAATACAGATATTTATCGGGAGTACGTTTGTGCCTTGTGATTTATAAATATTTGTATTGAATGTGTTTATTTTCATACATATTAATCAAAGATTCCGTTCTTCCTCAGGGTGGCAGTTTCACGTGCGAAGGTAGAGACGATGCGGCTGAGTTCGCTGACATACGATCAGCTATGAAAGTCCTCTTGTTTACCGAACCGGAAATTTGGGAAATACTTAAGTTACTGGCGGCCGTGCTCCATTGTGGCAATATCAAGTACGAAGCGACTGTTGTTGACAACTTGGACGCTACGGAGATTATAGAGCAGGCAAGCGTGAGGCGAGTCGCGACGTTACTGGGCGTGCCAATGCAATCTCTTATAGGTGCACTAACGAGGAAAACTTTATTTGCCCATGGAGAAACTGTTGTGTCCACACTTAGCAAAACCCAGTCAGTGGATATTAGGGATGCGTTCGTTAAAGGCATTTACGGTCGGCTATTCGTCACTATCGTTAGGAAGATCAACGCAGCTATTTACAAACCAAAGTCAACTATGCGAACGGCTATTGGAGTCCTTGACATATTTGGGTTTGAGAATTTCGACCACAACAGCTTCGAACAGTTCTGCATCAATTTCGCAAATGAGAATCTCCAGCAGTTCTTCGTGAGACACATATTTAAACTGGAGCAAGAGGAATATAATCATGAAGGCATAAATTGGCAACATATCGAGTTCGTGGACAATCAAGACGCTTTGGACCTGATTGCTCTGAAACAGCTGAACATTATGGCCTTAATAGACGAAGAGTCCAAATTTCCCAAGGGCACTGATCAGACTATGTTAGCTAAGCTGCACAAAACTCACGGACTCCACAGAAACTACCTCAAACCAAAGTCAGATATTAACACTAGTTTCGGATTAAATCATTTTGCTGGAATCGTATTTTACGATACTCGGGGGTTCCTGGAAAAGAATCGTGATACATTTAGCGCCGATTTATTACAGCTGATACATATATCGACAAACAAATTCCTGCAACATATCTTCCAAGACGACATCATAATGGGATCAGAGACGCGCAAGCGGGCTCCCACTCTGTCAACGCAATTCAAAAAGTCATTAGATTTACTCATGAGAACGTTAGGGACATGTCAGCCATTCTTCATTCGATGTATCAAACCAAATGAGTTCAAGAAACCGATGATGTTCGATCGGGGTCTCTGCTGTCGGCAGCTCAGATATTCTGGCATGATGGAGACAATAAGAATCAGACGGGCTGGTTACCCCATCAGGCACAGTTTCAAGGAATTCGTGGAACGATACAGGTTTTTAATATCTGGAGTTCCGCCAGCTCACAAGACTGACTGTCGGGCGGCGACTGCGAAAATTTGCGCGACAGTCCTTGGCAAATCTGACTACCAGCTAGGTCATACCAAAGTGTTTTTGAAAGATGCACACGACTTGTTCCTGGAACAAGAGAGAGATAGAGTGCTTACGAGGAAGATCCTAATACTTCAGCGGTCTATTCGCGGCTGGGTTTATCGGAGGAGGTTCTTGAAGATGAGAGCAGCTGCGGTTCTCATACAGCGGCACTGGCGAGGGAAGTTGCAGAGGATCCGGTATAACAAGATGAAGGTCGGGTACGCGAGGCTGCAGGCGCTGATCCGCGCACGGGTGCTGGCTCACCGCTTCAGACATTTACGAGGGCACATCGTTTCCTTACAAGTACGCCATATATTTACGTATTAAAATTAACATAACATATTGCCTGTATTACTCGAAGGGATAGGTAGGTAAGTGTGGTACTCCCAATTTTCGCCATTCACCTTATACGTCTCATGTAATTGGGATAGACTCTGGGGTACTACCGGTAATTTCACGTTAGATAAACCATAATATTTAGCACTAAATTTGAACCAAGGATTTCTTGCTTAGCTCAGCAGTTGCACTTGCAGTCACTAGATCGACGAGGCAGTGTTATAATTTAAAATCGCGTAATGCTTTTTTTTAATGCATTGCTGAAAACATCTATGTTACTGTCAGTTATGATAGACGGATCACGCGCGAGGAGTGCACGCTGTTGCGCACGCGCCGATACATAGTGCAGCAAAAAGAAGACATATGAATAGTAAATTGGAAATACATAGTCATACGTTACAACGGAAACGTAGCAATGAAATATAACGTTGTAGACCTATTGTTATACAGTAAATTACTTTGTAAATAGTGACGCGAACATGGCGCTTCGATTTGAATGAAATAAATTTTTGATAAATGGAATAAAACAACAATTTTCTAGCAATATAAATCACTATTGGATTTTTACAAGAAGTACACTTTGAACCAGTAAAACTAAAAGAAATATAGTTTATACAGTGTTAGCTAGTATGATGCAGAGCAAGAATAATTCATAGTGATTACTGTACATTACGTACATACGATTTATATAGTATCTATATCAATGTACTCATGAACAAACTCTTTTTCTGCGTTTCGTTGCTACCCTGTGTGTATTCGCGCAGGCGGCGGCGCGCGGCTACCTGGTGCGGCGCTCGTACGGGCACAAGATGTGGGCCATCGTGAAGATCCAGAGCCACGTGCGGCGGCTGATCGCGGCGCGGCGCGCGCGGCGCCTGCGCAGCGACGCGCGCGCGCACCGCGAGGCGCTGCGCCTGCGCAGGCAGGAGGAGGCGCGCCTGCAGCACCAGGGCAACGAGCGCGCCTCCGAGATCGCCGAGCGCAACTACCGGGTGAGGCGCTTATACCCTCTTAAACAGTTCCATCGACTATACAACCATCACGTGATGCTGGAATTATAAGGAAAATCACGTGACAATTGTTTTCTAAGATAATTTGTGGAAGTATCCAAAACATCTTAATTAATTCTATGTAATAAAATGATTCTAATTCTTTCGAACGGACGATGTCATTTAATATAATATTATAACTAACATTACCCGTACATCGTTTACTATGGCCTAATGTTCAAATACACTCTGTTTCTAATATTTAAATATCAGTAGGTAACTAATTACTACGTAAGTTCAGCTATGAACAATTACATGTTTTTAATGACAATGATGATCTAAGCAAAGACATAAGTGAATTTTAATAAAAACTTCGGCTACCTGATTATATTTTCTAATTAAGTCTGGTTATGTTTACATAATTCGGTATCTTGCTTAAGTTGTGTATTTAGTCCATCGACCTGCCTGTAGCAATGCATTTTTAATTTATTCCGTCATTAATAGATCCTGTCAACATAGACATTCGTCAACATAGTCATTTGGTCAATGACTTCATCTGATATAATAATGGTTAGGAAAATATCCTCAGAAATGTCAATTCAATATGTGAAGTTGTAGCTAGTGTACCCAATTATTGCTAACGTGTTTTCGTTTTATAGACAATGCTCAATTGATCAGAATATTAACACTGAATATAACACATAAATATGAATATTTAAAGTGTTCGAAACAAGTGGTCGTGTATGAAGAGAGTGATAAATAGAGAAGAAACAGGACAGGTCTGTAAGGATAGCAGTATTTGGCAGTCGGTGTTCTACCCAACCCGTGACGGCCCTGGCGTGATTATATAATAATAATGTTTAAAGACGGAGGTATGTTGGTATTGAAAAAAACTCAAATATTACTTGCTGTCGTTCAATGTTTTAGAAGAGATGTGTAAAAAGATTAATGTATGTAGTATCTTGAATAGAAATACAATTATTTTGTAGGCTATCGTGTAATTCGTTTATCTGCTGATTCTTATCTTGATTTAATCGTTAAGGGTAATGTAATATTTGCTTAATTATTATATCGTTATATCAGGTCGCTCACGAGATACGCAGAGAGCACCAAGTGCCAAATACCTCTACCCTCACAGACCTGACGCGCTTCTTTAATTATTTATTTATTTAATTTTATCAATAATATTCGTGTGTATACCATTAATTTAGATGAAAGCATTATGATCTTATATTATAAGATATAACTTTAGTCAAGTTCGCTATTTGAAATAATAAAAAGATAAGAATCGGAAATGTGCTCCGTTATTAATTTCGTCTAGTACCTACTAGAAAAATTTCTAACAAACGAACGCAAGAGTTCCAAATTTAATTTTTCTTGAGCTACTGTAAAAATAGCTATATTTTCATTTAAAAATTTCTGTGCAATTGATCCTTAATATTCGTGTACAAATAATATTATTCATACCAAACTATGTAGTTTGTGAAATTTTCATCTCTATTTCAAGGAGGTAACGGTGAAAATTACAAAAGAAAATCACCGCAAGCGTTTATATTAATGTCCAGTGAAATACCCAATTTAGGTGCGTTTATCTGATACCGGGTGCGATTGTACAGACAATGTTCGAGATTGTGCTAATTATCCAAGCATTGAAGTGCCGAAAATTATCTGCCTAGATAATCATAAGCTCAAAGCTATTGGCGACGTTCGGATCGATGGTACAGCGCCCAGTTCAGTCGTACTGCGGGTCGGTCTCGCGCGTCCCTGTCAATGACCGCGCCAGGAAAGTCCTTGTGAAAATGGTTCGTGATTGTGTAGAATCGCGCGCTGGTAATTATAGAATATATGGATTTATTTGTAATATGGTAGTATTAACGAAATTTAAATTTAGTTTTTTTATTACATATTTTTGTTCGTTTAGAATCGTCTACAGAGTTCTCGGCTCAACATTTGCCTGTAAAAGTGGGCACTTGTGATTTAAAATACTAACAAAAAAAAATTAATAACACTATATAGACATTTGACATTTTGTTTTCGGTCACAGTTATTATCATTATTAATGTTATTTCTTAAACGCAACATATTGCCAAAATATTGCCTTGTCGTCATTTTCCTCACGTACGTATAGGTCGTTGTAAATATAATAAATACAGAAGAAATAGATTTACGACGTAAAATAATAATCACGCGTCTAGTGTCTATCAATTGCATGACCGGTATTAATAAAATCAACCAAGCAAAAAGGACCTGTCGTTATGCAACACTGGCGGGTGCATGTTACTTAGAATTGGATAATGCCCAAGCCGGCCGGTACAACAAGTGTAAGCTGAACCGTTCTAAATTCAAACTAACTTCAACACTTGACATAATCGCTCGCGTTCTTCGAACACATGAAATTCGTTTTACACAAAGTAAAAGTTGCATGTTTAAGTGAAAATGTGGTGTGATTGTGTCAATAGTAATTTGTACAACGCGACACGTATCGTTAGTACTATTATCTTATCGCCGTTCGTAATACGCGACGGAAACTTGTCTTGTATACATCTCGTTCAATGATTACTATTCTGTACTTGACTGTTAACTTTCCCTCCTTACTGATAATGAATATCCATTGCATGTCAACATTTCCTTTCGCATGTTAAATGCTAGAAACTGGCTGTCGATTTTCTAATAGCAATAGGCAATTATATAATTTTACAATTATTTCAATTGCTTAATTCTTTGGATATATCATTTATCATTGTATCGAATATTTTATTTATTACATATTACATATATGTATGCAGATATGTATGTATATATGTATGCACATAAGACAATAATCTAATCAATTAATCTTTCATACTGCACTGATTTGTGTCATAACGAATTTTTATTTGATAAACAAAACTCATTTGGTTTGTATGACGAACGAACAATGTAAACAGGCAGTCCATAACAAAGAGAAACGCAACGATAAACACGTTTCGTCAGTGGACAACAACAAAGTGGGCGAGCGGTGCGAAATGCATAGACTTATAATTTGCTTCAAAGACCGTACCATGTTTATATTAAAAAAAATATTGCCATGAAACCATTAAGCATTTTACGATTGGGCCAAAATATACATTGAGTGCTATTTCTAACTTCAATTATTTATTTATTGTCGTTACCAGGAGCGCATGTATGAACTGGAGAGACGTGACGCCGAGTTAGCGTTAGAAGAGAAACGGCAGTTAGAAGCGAAGAGAACTCTGCTGCAAGAAGCCGCGCGGAAGCAGGACGAACCTGTGGACGACAGCAAGCTAGTTGAGGCAATGTTCGACTTTCTACCAGACTCCAGCAGCGAGGCTCCGGCACCCAAAGATACGTCTGTGTTCAGTGACTTGCCACAGCAACGAGCCGATCAACAAGAGGTAAGATATTGTATAATTACTTCATTGGTATAATTGGTGTACTAACCGAATTGCTTAGTTTGTTTTATTGGTGTACTCAGCTAATTCAAACACTAAATAATGTAAGTTACCTGACTATTTACTAGAAACTCAACAAGAACTAAACGTTAAATCGTTATAGATTACCATCGGATGTGTCATTGGGTAATTGACAGATTAAAAAATCTTTGAATTTAATTCAGTGTATAAATGAAAACTAAGTAGAATTGATCAATTACGACGCCGATTATGATTAAGTCATTTATAAAGTACTTAATAATCTATTTTAGATGGTCACCCCCATGCAAACGACATCAGAAGATGAGGAAGACCTATCAGAATTCAAGTTCCAGAAATTCGCCGCGACGTATTTCCAAGGAAACGTCACGCATCAATATTCAAGGAAACCTCTAAAACATCCCCTTCTACCTCTCCATACACAAGGCGACCAATTGGTAAGCGTTACATATAAAAAGAGAGATACATATATACATATAATTAAGTATTTCTAGAATGAACACGTCAGCACTCGTAAACATAATAGTAATATGCAAAGATAATCACCAAAGATTAAAACATGATATTGCTATTTTGATAAATGATTATTTTTTAGGCAGCACAAGCGCTATGGATCACGATCCTTAGATTCACTGGCGACCTTCCTGAGCCGCGGTATCACACAATGGACCGAGACAACACCTCAGTTATGTCCAAAGTTACGGCAACATTGGGGAGGAACTTCATAAGATCCAAGGAGTTCCAAGAGGCGCAAATGATGGGCGTCGACCCAGACGCGTATCTCAATAAGCAAAAGCCAAGGTCAATCAGACACAAGCTGGTGTCGTTAACGTTGAAGAGGAAGAACAAACTCGGTGAAGACGTCCGGAGAAAACTTCAAGTAAGTTATTTTTTTCTTTGCTATTTGTTGTTTATTTTGTTCAAACATATTCTACTGTGATTTTTTTTCTAGGACGAAGAATATACAGCGGATAGCTACCAGTCGTGGTTAGAATCTCGACCGACGTCGAACTTAGAAAAACTTCATTTCATAATCGGACATGGAATCCTGCGAGCCGAATTGAGGGACGAAATATATTGCCAAATCTGTAAACAGTTAACGAACAATCCGTCTAAATCTTCGCACGCCCGCGGGTGGATTTTACTTTCGTTATGCGTTGGATGTTTTGCTCCAAGTGAAAAGTTCGTAAATTACCTGAGAGCCTTCATAAGAGAAGGCCCTCCCGGTTACGCACCGTATTGTGAAGATCGGCTGAAAAGAACGTTTAATAATGGCACAAGGAATCAACCCCCATCGTGGTTGGAACTCCAAGCGACGAAATCGAAAAAGCCAATTATGTTACCCATCACCTTCATGGACGGTAACACGAAGACGTTACTGGCAGATTCGGCGACCACCGCCCGAGAGCTGTGCAACCAGTTATCCGATAAGATAGGTTTACGAGATCAGTTCGGTTTTTCTCTGTACATTGCTCTGTTTGACAAAGTAAGCTCCCTCGGCAGCGGAGGCGATCATGTCATGGACGCTATATCGCAGTGCGAGCAGTACGCTAAGGAACAGGGGGCACAAGAAAGGAATGCGCCATGGAGATTATTCTTCAGGAAAGAAATATTCGCTCCGTGGCACGATCCGACTGAGGACCAGGTGGCGACAAATCTCATATACCAGCAAGTGGTGAGGGGTGTGAAGTTTGGTGAATATAGGTGTGACAAGGAAGAAGACTTAGCTATGATTGCTGCTCAGCAATATTATATCGAGTACAATCAAGATATGAACACAGAACGATTGTACACGTTACTTCCCAATTACATCCCTGATTATTGTTTGACCGGAGTCGAAAAAGCGATCGACCGGTGGGGTTCTCTCGTAGTGCAAGCTTATAAAAAAAGTTACTATGTCAAAGAAAAAATTCCTGCCTATCGTGTGAAGGAAGACGTGGTGAGTTACGCGAAATTCAAGTGGCCCCTGCTGTTTTCACGCTTTTATGAAGCGTACAGAAATTCTGGACCGAACTTGCCAAAAAATGATGTGATCATTGCGGTTAATTGGACTGGTGTTTACGTGGTTGATGATCAAGAGCAAGTGCTTTTGGAGTTATCGTTTCCCGAAATCACTACGGTTTCAAGTCAGAAAACGAACAAAGTGTTTACGCAAACGTTCAGTCTGTCGACCGTGCGTGGTGAAGAATTCACGTTCCAGAGTCCAAATGCAGAAGATATTCGAGACTTAGTGGTTTATTTCTTGGAAGGTTTGAAGAAACGATCTAAGTTTGTCATAGCTCTACAAGACTATAAGGCCCCGGGCGAGGGCTCGAGCTTCTTAACGTTCCAAAAGGGAGATCTGATTATTTTAGAAGAAGACAGTACCGGTGAATCAGTATTGAACAACGGCTGGTGCATAGGCCGATGTGAAAGGACGGTTGAAAGAGGAGATTTCCCGGCGGAAACTGTGTATGTGTTGCCGGCATTAACTAAACCACCTCCAGACATTTTGGCTTTATTCTGTCAAGAAGGTGCTCAGCATGGCCGTCGAGCGCCCACAAGCACCTTCAATGGAACAGAGCCAAGAGACAAACCACACAATTTATTGGAATACGCGATGGACCATTTTAGATTGCCACCAAAGCGGACTGTGTCCAAAGCACTAACGCTGTCAACGGCTAAGAGAGGAGGTGCTGAAGAATTATGGAGGCATTCCAGGGAACCCATAAAACAGCCGCTGTTAAAGAAACTTCAAGCCAAAGAAGAATTGGCGGAAGAAGCATGTTTCGCATTCACGGCCATCCTAAAGTACATGGGCGATTTACCTTCCAAACGCCCACGCATAGGCAACGAATATACGGATCATATTTTCGATGGCCCATTAAAACATGAAATATTAAGAGACGAAATATACTGCCAAATAATGAAGCAACTGACTGATAATAGAAATAGAATGTCAGAGGAGAGAGGCTGGGAATTGATGTGGCTGGCCACGGGACTCTTCGCGTGCAGTCAGGGGCTTCTTAGAGAGTTAACTTTATTCCTAAGGACTAGAAGATATCCAATTGCTCAAGATTCACTCCAAAGACTTCAGAAGACTTTAAGGAACGGTCAACGAAAGTATCCGCCTCACCAGGTGGAGGTGGAAGCCATCCAGCACAAGACCACGCAAATATTCCACAAAGTTTACTTCCCTGACGACACGGATGAGGCGTTCGAGGTGGACTCGTCGACGAGAGCGAAGGACTTTTGTCAGAATATAGCGCAGAGACTGAATCTCAGGTCGAGTGAAGGTTTTAGTTTGTTCGTGAAGATCGCCGATAAGGTGATATCGGTGCCCGAGGGGGACTTCTTCTTCGACTTCGTGCGGCACCTTACGGACTGGATCAAGAAGGCGCGACCCACGCGCGACGGCATTACGCCGCAGTTCACCTACCAGGTCAGTTGGATACATAATATATTTAAAGACAGGATTAGATCGACATTTCAAATTTGATGATCTTTCAAATATTGTGATCATTTGTCTTCATCATTATTATACTTATGATTATTAACCTCGTCATTATGATCATCCACAATTTTTTACGCTTTCACTGTTGGACATCGCTCTCCTCTCAAAATGGAAAATGGTAATGGATGCCGTTTACTACGCTGACCAAATGTGGTTTATCTTACTTCACACGCCTTAGAGAATATTATGGTGAATTGTAGATATGCTAATTAGGTGTTTCATAATACTGTGACGTCCTTTCAAAGAGTTGTTATCATGAGTGCGCACCTGATTTAATTCCTTTCTCAAATCACAGCAGTAGCAGATTGAGGTATGCACTGATTTGTAATCACCTGCACGCTTTACAAGATAACCAGGCGATCACTCAGTAACGATACGTTCGCATTCCATTTTCCTTCATTATCCTGTTATCGTTCACAATTGCAACGTAATTCAACAAAATTTATCTAAATCCGGCTTGCACTTATTTGTATCGTTTTTGCATCATTTGTGATTAACATGGAAATATACAAGATTTTTATGATACTTAAATGTATACATGTATACATGCAGGTAATGATTATTGCTTTGATAATTGTAAATCTTGATTGTTACTGTAATGTCACGCTAGGTGTGTTACGATGTAGGCAGAAGGCAGCGATTATCATAGGTATATATACTTACATACCTGATGTGTATTTTCTAACTCCATCACTCTTCATATACGTAGTATTTAACGTCCTTGACATTGATCTCCTATCATATTTTCTATTTAATGGCATGCAATTTTCCATTCAATAATTTAGTATTTGGCTGACCCGTTGGTGTAATGGGTTAGTGAACCTGACCACAGATCTGGCAGGATCAGATATTTGTGTACAGCAGTGTCCCAAGGTATTGTTAGCATTATTGCGGATGCCGCAGGTGTTCTTCATGAAGAAGCTGTGGACGAACACGGTGCCGGGCAAGGACCGCGCGGCGGACGTGATCTTCCACTTCCACCAGGAGCTGCCGAAGCTGCTGCGCGGCTACCACCGCTGCGCGCGCGAGGAGGCGGCGCGCCTCGCCGCGCTCGCCTACCGCGCGCGCTTCGGCGACAACAAGCAGGAGCTGCAGGCCATCCCGTGAGCTGAGCCTTCACGGCCTTCGCACGCTACCGAGTCCCTTCAACACACCAACGTATTGGTCATCATCAGCCTATTGCATTGCACTGCTGGACATAGGCCTCCCCTGAGGAGTTATGCCCATAATCCCTACATTGGGCATACGGGTTGGGGATCGCAGAGCACAGCGTTTCGAACCGTCTACGCTACTGCCCATAGGCGACTAGGACATATATCTGTGTCTAGGCAGACCGCGCCATACTGCGATCTGCCAGCGCCGGGTTTAGTCTCCTCTTACGACACCCTGTATCCCGGCACGGCGCCGGGGAATGTATTCTTACTCCGACCCGACGCCAAATATTGGTATTCTTGTGAAACAGTAGTGTTCCTGTAATCGTGTGACCCTGTAGTGTGCCAGTCGCAGCAGTATTGTAGGCGACAGCTAGAATGAGAGTATTGAAACAGTTTATGTTACGGTCTGAAGGCCGTCCGTCAGTCCACGCGTATACTGGAGGCGCCAGCTCTGACCTTAAAACACGTCTGTGACAAGTTGGAATAGGTAAACAAATTACGAGTATAATATTGCCATAAGTAACTGTATTAAGGTCACTAAATGTTCCAATGTTCCATGTTACCAATAGTCTTATTAACAACGAATCCTATGCGAGATGACTGACAATAAAAGACAGTAATAACTGACAGTTTCGCACCTATAATTCTGTTCAGACGGTAGCAAGTGTCTCCACATGTGACAGTAGCCACTTCGGACTGTTGCACATTCTTTTTCTTCTATCTTCATATAAGGCAACCATAATTTACATATGCAACGAACGACGAACAAAATGCTTTTTTTATTTATTATCATATACTCGATTTTTTATAAGACACATACACCCAGACGCGTTGTATTTTATTTATATGCAGTAAATATATACAATCGGATTGATCAAAATAATTTTACTCATTGCAATCAATCATATTATATCGCATTGACGCATTATTGTTCTTTACGATATACGTATTAAAATGTAAATTTTTAAATGAACCTTTGCATTTACTGACACTCCCGCTAGCAGTTATGACGTCATTGCGCGCCACTACTTATCCGTTTAAGCAACTATGTACATATGATAATTGACGACCTCATCTGGGTTAATTGCTAATGGTAAATATTGTTTAGGGCTTCCATGTTGTTTAAACATGCGGCCTCAATTATGCTTGTGATAACATCAGTCAAATATTGTCAAGGAGTTAGGTTTTAGGAAGTGTTGGAAGGAAGGTCTTGTCAAGAAATTAGGTTATATCTATCATAGCTGGTAGGTTAGATGAGTAACGAACCTCGTTGGATCGTTACGATGCAATAAATAACAGCGGGCACTATGCGGCGGCGCAGGCAGATGCTGCGCGAGCTGGTGCCGGCCGACCTGCTGAAGCTGCAGAGCGCGGCGGAGTGGAAGCGCGCCGTGGTGGCCGCCTACAACCAGGACGCCGGCATGACGCCCGAGGACGCCAAGGTCACCTTCCTCAAGGTGGTGTACCGCTGGCCCACCTTCGGCTCCGCCTTCTTCGAGGTTAAGCAGACCACGGAGCCCAACTACCCCGAGCTGCTGCTCATCGCCATCAACAAGCACGGCGTCAGCTTGATCCATCCGCAGACCAAGGTACCATGTTCGTACACGCTTGGAAATGAAGAAATGTACCAACCTTTCACTCTCAGTGCAGTCTAACTTTGTCTTATCTGTTTATGTACTAAGTTTGTAAAAGGCAACTGAAATAAAAATGAATTAAAATTGTAAATATTAAAATAGTTTGTCTGCCTCTTTGGTCGTCTTGGTTGTAAGTGGGACTGGGTTCCTGGGTTCGATCCCGGGTCGGGCACTACTAAAATTTTCTAATTTAGATTTTTTAGTAGTGGCTCGGTGTCTGTATATGTGCCCGATGCATGGCAATAGGCTCACCACCTATTCCATAGTGGGACGTAAACGTAACTGGTGAAA
>DWDU01000224.1:0-21373 GCA_018245575.1 Jemadia suekentonmiller | reverse complement strand
ACCCGGGAATCGAACCCAGGACCTCCCGATCGGCAGTCGCACTTGCAACCAACACGACCAACGAGGCAGTCAGTGTCGCACAGATAAATAGGAAAAAGATATGTGATGTCGCATAGCTAACGTCTATGGTAGTTGGTAATACTGTATATTAAAAACATAACATCACGCCTGTAATCCCCGAAGAGGTAAGCAGAGGAATGTAAAATACTCCCACGTTTCACCAGTTACGTTTACGTCCCACTATGGAATAGGTATTGAACCCAGGACCTCCCGATCGGCAGTCGCACTTAAAAGGCAACAAGGCAGTCGATATTAACATAGTATATTATAACTCAGTCTGTAGCCAGCCTTAACATGTGCGGCGCGCGCGCATATTTCATCGGATTAAGTGAAAATTAACGCTGTTTATATTTTAAATTATATTAGCTTTGCATAAAGGAAGTTTGATTGGATTTTTTTTTTAATTTTGGCCGTACTACGCTTTTTCTGTACTAGGAATGTTAACTTTTTCCGATTTGAATTTTACCCTAAATCAATATTATCTCGGATGGTGTCTGAGTAAATGAATAAATCAGTATTAAAAGTTATAAAAATTGTAGGAACGGGCAATTAATACTTTTTTCGGAAAATTTATTGTACTTGGTACATAATTTAAGTAGAAGCTTTTTGTTGAAATTATAATTACTCTATTTTAAATATACCTAGTGTGTTAAATAACTGTTATCCTTTTCAAAATTAAAACTTATGATATGACTGGTACAGCAGTTGGAAGCGCGATTGGTGATCGAGAGGTCCTAGATTCGATCTTGGGCCGGCGGAGTATTACTGGCTTTTAACCTGGAATTCCCGGTAGTGACGCGACGTGTGAACTTGAGTCCGTTGTATCGCCGGGCTCGTTGTAATGTAAAACGTGAGAGTACTGCCTCTGCGTACCCGTACAGGGAAGTAGCGTAGGCGGTGCGAGAAGCTGTGCTCTGCGACCCCTAACCCGCATGGGCGTGGGGATGACGGGCGCAACTCCCCAGGAGAGCCCTATGTCCAGTGGACTGCAATACACTGATCACATTATGATGAAATACAAGCGTTATGCTACATGTAATTTTAATGCAGCTATGCGGACAGTTGGAAGGGTACATAAATGATACGGCAGTATTAATGTATTCAATTATGAAATGTATTTAAGCCGCGGCACGCATACCCTAAATACGTGGACAAAGAGCTAAACTATCCATTTATGTGCTATGCTATTATGTATTTTAATGTGGTGATCCACTCGCGAAATCGCGCGCCATATTCATATCGTACGTATATAGTTATGTAAGTACGACGTATGTATGACGTACGATATGTATTCACGCCAGGCCCCTTACGGGGTAGGCAGAGCACCGATTACCAAATATCTCTATACTTACAGACCTGCTGCACTTCTTTTACGTTCATCACTCTCTTTATACATGCACGCTGGCTCCGCAGTCAGATTACAATTTAGACAGAAGAATAAATGAAAAAATATGTTTCGCTTAGTTTGACAGCACGGAGAGTTTAAAACTCATACATAAGTACATTACCTATATAACGGTCTATTTCATACATTTCAATGATGAACGTACACGAAGCACGCCAGGTCTGCGAGGATAGAGATACATATTTGGCGCTTGATACTCTCTGTCTGCCCCGTGAAGGACT
This sequence comes from Jemadia suekentonmiller, assembly GCA_018245575.1. Classification (NCBI taxonomy): domain Eukaryota; kingdom Metazoa; phylum Arthropoda; class Insecta; order Lepidoptera; family Hesperiidae; genus Jemadia; species Jemadia suekentonmiller. Next base: position 19,687 of record DWDU01000224.1, on the reverse strand, counting down.
GTAACGTGATAATGTATGATCGCACGTTATTTAACCGATTTGCGTTGCCGATGAGCTGGTGTGTTGATTAAATCTTGTATTTTGTCGCGTTTGAAGAGATGTATGTAGATACACGTCAGGTCTGTGAGGATTGACAGTTGACACTTGGTGATTTCTGCTTACTCTATAAGCGACCTGGCACGGTGATATAAACTTTCGACTACTGAATGTTTATGACATACCGATAACTTATCGTTTTATCTACGAAAATTGTTGTATTCTTAGTTAGCAATTAGCGATTCTCTTTAAGAATTTATCTGTTCGACGCTAAACTAACGCTCCGACGACGCTAACGATCGTGTCGCCCATGGATCACCCCCAGCAATGTTTGTATTCCGAACACGTCCACAATCGAGTGCAAAGATTTATTTATCTCGCGAATGCAAAGAAATCGGGACTTTAGTGTGCTGTTATAGAGTTTATAATTGAGATAAACTATGAGAGCTGACATCGTGTGCTGTGATGAGGGAATTTGGACTTTATGTTATTGTATTACGGTGTATAATAACAGTGAAGTTGAGTTTAGAGTGACAACTTCGCTCTTGACACACATTGCTCGCTCTGACGGTACAATCTGTCGTGTTATGTCTAAGATGTGTCGATGTTTAGGTACAGTCGCTCGCAAAATTTACTTTAAAAGGCGAATATGTAAGAATGAATTGTGTTGGGGCAGGTATCGAATCTGCAACACTCGCCTCTGTAATCAGATTGACTGATCAACAGACCTGTCAAACACGTCAATTACTATGCATGTTGACTTGTCACTTGGTCACTAAGCATAAATAAAGATTATTGAACTTCCAGAGGAGGTCTGTGTCCAGCAGTGGGCTTAAACATACATACATATCTTCACGCCAGGTCCCTTACGGGGTAGGCAGAGAGCAAATACTCACAGAGTGCCAAATAACTCTATCCTTACAGACCTGCCGCGCCTCTTCCACAAACAGGTAGATGATATCTATGTAAATGAAGTTTACTATTCCTGTTAATGTTAATATCCAATTGAACCCTTATAATAAGGGTTGTCAACGCCATACACACCCGTATACATCATTAGTATCAAATTTACTTCAGTGCGAGACTATCTAAGAGACTCACGGTCAACGTTTCGCTTGCTGCAACTTTAGAACTATCTTGAAAGAAACTGTGCAGTTTAGAATTCCTAATAACGTTTTCTACTGCGTACGCTACGAGCTTCTGCCATTTTAAGAAGAAGACCGCATCCCGCAGTAACATTATACAAAAACGTGGATGAAACAGCATATCAAGCAATCGAATGTGTACATTCCAAAAATTTACTTATTTTTACACCATCGCGCTATCTTTAAGAGGTGGGCAGAGAGCATTAAGTGCGAAACACTTCAATCCTTGCTTCAATCTCTCTTGAGACTCACCCGCCGGTTCGGCGACGCGGAATGTCGCGTATAAATCGTAGCCAGGTAATTATTGTACTTGCAAGTAACAAGGATAACCTGAGTAGATGTACTGTGAGTCCAATCCAATTTGCACGCGCCGCCAATAGTAGCCCTGTGCTAATTCCTAACTGTAAGTGCACGTTGTCGTTGTGATTGATCAAGTTTAAATATAACGTTAGCGCATGATGGATTGTGTCTTGGAAATGTTTGTGGATAAATTTTAATGTTAAGGGCATGAGAGCGCGTTAATATAACACCACGCCAGTATACCCCGAGTAGGTAGGCAGAGGGATGTAGTACGCTCCCACGTTTAACCAGTTACCTACGTTCACGTCCCATTATGGAATGGGTGACTATCCTATTGTCATACACCGGACAGTAATCCAGACCCCGAGCCACTATTAGAAAATCTAAGTAGGAAAAATCCAATAGTACTTGACCCGGGATTTGAACCGAGGATCTCTCAGGACCAACGAGGCAGTCAAATATAAAGCAAGCATTCTAAAAGAAATATAACAGACGAATGTATTCAGACACAAAATAACTCATGAACATATAGCGTACGTTGCTGGGTAATGAAAATCGGGTGTAACACAATTATAATTACATCACCGCATGAGAGGAACGTTCCAAGCGAGGACAGACAAAGCCGCGTGGCTCTGGTAGACCAGCCATCGATCAACCTACACCCACGTCAATCAATTACCGTAAACATAAGTTTCTTGTGAACTGATAGAGTATAATTGTGTTAGCGGAACGCATTTATAAAAATGACGCTTTGCACCATTTTGCATAACTGCATTTAAACTGTGTAATATCTCACATGTAAATAACGTAGGTGGTAAAGTTACGTTGGTTGGTGACGCTGACCGCTGAGCGGGTTCGATTCCCACGGAGAAAATGTTTGTATGATGAACGTAAGAGTTTGTGCTGTGCTTGTACATATAAAGAAATTATATTATATATGTAAGTAGGTCCTTAATTTGTATATAAATGTAAAACGTAATATCACGCGTGTTATCACAGATGAGGTAAGCAGTGAAGTGTAACTCACTCACGTAACCACCAGTTACGTTTACGTCCCACTATGGAATAGGTGGTTAGCCTATTGCCATCCATCGGGCACATATCCAGACTCCGAGCCACTACTAGAACTTTGTTCTAGAAAATCCAAGGTAAAAAATCCAATAGATAGTATCGGATGGCTGTGTGTGGAAATACTCCGAGACATTTTATACATATTATTTATTACACATAACGTTTAGAATTAGGTATATGAGAACGTGTAAACTTTAGATTGAACACGTTGAATGGAGGCTATAAATATAATAAATATGTTTATGAAGAGTGATGAATGGAGGAGAAGCACGTCAGGTACGCCATATAAATGTTAGATATGTTGTACATATTTGGCAATCAGTGTTCGCTACCTGACCTATAATGGACCTGGCGTGACGACGTTATAGTAATAACAATAAATAACCTCCAAGTCAATAACCGTAATGTAAAAAATATTGTATACGTTTTAATTTATTAAAGTTACAACACGATTATTTTGTTATATCCTAATTGGCAAGCGGACATAATATAGCAAGGTAAAACATTATATACTTATTAATTTAATAAGACTGCAAGTGCGACTGGCGATCGAGAGCTCCTGGGTTTGAATCCCGGGTCTGGCACTATTAGATATTACTAATATAGATTTTTTAGTTGTGGCTCGGACGTTGGATATGTGCTTACTTGGAACTTAGAGATAAAAATTAACGTTCATTTGTTTTGTGCCCGGTGCATGGCAACAGGCTCAGCACCAATTCAATAGTGGGACGTAAACATAACTGGTGAAGCGTGGGAGTGTACTACACTGCTCTGCCTATCTCTTTGGGTATAACAGGTAACACACCAAATCTATGAATGTAAACAAAATAATAATCCCCGCATCGGCAATAGATGTTTTTCTCATCGCTGGCCTTTCTAAACCAACGGTACGGAAAAATAACAAGTTCAAATGTATATAAGTATGTATATGTAGGTAAATACAATTAGTGCAGAGGCAGCTCATACTCCCCTATCATAATCAAAAGGCTGAGGTACAGGCTAATGGGGAAAGGCAAAGTTTCAGAAGGGCGCTTACAGAAAAATGAATGTATGTAGAAGAAATGCAGCAGGTCTATAAGGACACAGATATTTCGTGGTCGTTCTCTGCCTATTACCTAATAGACCGCGCGCGACGATAGCATAATAAATATTAAAGTTGTCTCACCAAACTTACATCGCACCAAGCCGCGATACTCGCGACCATTAACCACGCAATAAATCACCCTAAACAACATCGGAACACAAAAACACAAGAGCAAATGAAAAATCATAACAGTACCACACTTAGCGTTCCGCTTAATTGAGATTTCACCGTGTAACGATCGTCCGAACAACGGCCGGACAAAAAACACAAGCGAGTAATAAATTTAACCATTAACCACGACATCCGCGGAGTTTCTGGCTATCAAGTCATTACAGCCATTACAAGATTCGTAAGACATATGCGAGTATGTATGGTCATACGTCTGCGTTGAGCTGGGGGCACACTGATTGGATATGAAACATGCGAGAGATTTCGCCGGGCTTGATATCAGTCTGTCAAGTGTTATTAAATTTAGTATGTATGATTGTCGCCTGGTGTTGCTGTAGAGGTTAACAGAACGAATGGTGAGAATGGTGAAAATAGGAAGATTTGAGAAATGAATTCGGTATCTAATGTTAGACGATTTTGAATATAAAGAGGATGTATCAGGCAATTAGTATCAATCAATTTTGGATATTCAATAAACTGTTGCTGTGAATCGAATTGTGCATGGATTTAGCAAAGCTTCTGTCATTACAATTAACACAGTAAAATGTGTGTCTAAAACATATCTAAATTTATTACTTTAATGAACTTGTCCATTCATGTTCAGTCGTGTTGTGAATAATTATATTAATTTATGTTGGAAAATGTTATTTGTATACATAGGTATATTTATTATAGTATCCATTTGTTAACAATATTAATATTTTGATTCTGTTATGTGATATACTTCTAGAACTCCCGTTAGTTTCGTTATTTCATTTCACACGGGTCTTGGTGTGTCCCGGTCCTAATCCAGAGTTTTAAATCTGTGCGCTACACAGCTTCATTTACCGTTCGCCTATTTATTTTAGTTGTAGCCGCTATCTCGTTACGTCTCGATACAAGTTGATAATCCGTTATTTATGTCAGCCATTTTTCAAAGGCGACTCCGCACGCGACTGTGTCGCCCAATACCAGAACGTCGACAAATGGACGACTGTCCACCTTTTGTTGGTGTAACGGTCGTGTTGTGGTATCATTAGAGAATTCTCGGGTTTACGGCAACAAGAAATATCGTTACTAATACAAAGATTAGAGATTCGTTTGTCGAGACTAATGTAGAAAGTGTGCTTTCGAAATTCGGAGAGGCAATGACGGATAGGGCGGTCGATTGGGATATTGATAGGCTTGCCGCGAACGATAAGTTTCCCGAGAACGGTAACTGAGGTATTCCACGATATAAATCTTCATACATCTTAACGCTAAACGTCAGATAAGATGTGAGAATTTTGTCGCGAGGAAAAAACCGAGAGACGTCTCAGAGCTCATTTCGAAAACCTGTATGTATTATGACAACACTGATAAAACATCTAGAATGCCTTAAGGCGACTATAAGAACGAATAAAGATTTTATTGAGATGCTTAATAAAAATTCATCGCTGTTATATAATGAATGCAGATATTTGAACGATTTGTCAGTTGCGGACGGAATGCCTACAAATAATCAGATGGAGTGGTAGAAAGTAAATGTAAATAATAATAGACGAAGAGAACCGCCCACACCGTGATGCGTTACTAAATCCCTGCTTGCGATGAGACGGTGCGCGGAAAACATCAAAACAATACTACGAGTAGTTCGTGTAATTAAATTTAACGTACAGGATAACATTCCAAACGTAGATATGCTAAATATTTGTATAATAAAGCGATTGGAAGGCGCGTGCCATCAAATGCATTCCGGCCGAAGCGGCATTAGCTCCACTCGAGTTTTTGTAATTATCGCCTTATTAACCGTCGTCGAAGATTTATGCCAGGGCCAGTAACAGGTAAAGCGTTTCGTTACACCAATCAACCAGTCAGCCGATATAAATATTACTTAAGAAACTGTCCGAGACAATAATAACTGCCCATAACTCAACACTCTCATAAAACTCGCCGGAATAAATTTTACTACAAAATTAATTGATTCCCGTTTTTTCTTCGAGAATGCGACAAATTGATACAACGTAAACAATTTCATCGTATCAGATGTAAATTCCAGCAACTGGAACGACAAGTGTATGGGAATCGTGCAATAATACCGCCGAGCGAATAAGGCATTGCAACAAGTCACTGACCACAACAACGTACGAGCAACGAAGCCTTGCGATAATCATAATACGCTTGCAGATATGTGATTAGCTGTGGGGTCACGAAACGGTCGGAGTTAGACGGAAGATTTGACTCGTCCCGCTCGCACTTATAAAGAAACCGATAGGTGTGTCTCGCTCAGACGAACGACCGCAGGGCGCCTAAACCGCTATACTAAACTGTGACCTCACGAAATTCTCCCGCACGATACCGAGGATGATTCACGTGTAATGATGGACAGACAGACTGACATATAGAGATGCGGACGCTAGATGAATTTCAAGCGACAGCTCGGAACGAGGTTCTTTTTTAATTTTGGACGCAGCTATTATAGACTTTTAATGCTGTTGTAATGTTTTATTAAGCCATCACCATCGCCTACAATTTCAATGTTTATTTTGTTATGTTCAATTACTTCTTGTTTTTCTAATGCATGAAGTAAAACGAAAGTCGGTAACAATTTATGTTCCACTAGGATAATTTTTTACGCAACATAATATTCTGAATCTGTTCGGTTAATCGAATGCCTTTCGTGTTTAGTTATACGCCGCTTTCCCATCTCAGTTTATCAACATCCGAATGATCACTTTAAAATGTAAAGTGAAACTATAAGGCTGTATACAAATATAATTTATAGTAAGGCACGGTACAGAGGGCACGAGCAGCGAAACAGGTTTGCTGGAACTACTAACGTAGTAACCAATATACATACAAACTGTGTATTACTCTCGAGTGTTCGAGATTTTACGGTCTTGAGCGGCCCGAGCCTGAGAAAATTTCACTAGCAGCCAACTCTATCATAACTGTTTACTTATACTCAATTCGAGATTGTGCCGTGCTTATTATACATCGTTGGTTATGTATCGAATCCTTTACCAGACAATGTACTAATTTGAATGCGGAAACATGTGAAAGTATAAATGTTTAATAGAATAGTGTACAGTAGCGGCAGTGATCAGATAAACCTCGTTAAACCGATTCCCAATACGACTCAATTTGCTTGGAGGTCGACATAAAAATTTGAATGTAAAAGCTAATCATAATCAAATCAGAGATGTTATACGAGGCAACATCGCACGTCGCGTCGTGAAGGAATTAGAATCGAATAAGTGGAGAGCGCTCCGATAAATCACCTGTATAGTTCGTTAGGCGCACGCCGGCCTCGCAGCGGGGGTCCACCTTCGATTCCCGGTCTGGCAAGTGGAACGGCAATTGAGGTAACCCCCTGTAGGTGAATATTTTGACGTGCTATATAATGTCACGTCGCGTTCCTCGTGATGAATGGTCGTTTCGTCAGCGATATCCATTCGTATTGCAGTTTTTATTTATTTGTGAACTTTGAAAGGCTTACGGTATTGTTAGTTTTATAGATTTAGCTACGCAAACTCATGAAATTTTTGAAATACTGTACCAAACCAAATCAATGATACAACAGATCGTCTGAATGAAACAGTTGAAGTAATTGTTTGAAAAATAATTATTTGAAACGATGTACTCAAGATTGTATTATTGTCACAACCACTTGGCCGTGCAAAAGCTGAAAAAACGAGCTCTAATGCCATTGTAAGAGATGCGCATCTTTCAACGAATCGCAAAAACATGATCTCCTGTGTCATTCATTTCAGCACCAACATTCGGTAGTATTTTTTCCCCGCAGATGAAGGCGTCAGTCAAATTTAAAAAGTTAATTATCGAATACTTTTACCGCCGGTCGGCGGGGTCCGAGTCCTGGCCGATACATCATTCTGAGGATATAAATCACGAGGTGATTGATAGTGGTGTATATCTCACGCTGGCTAGCTCCTTTTTTAATCCCACACAAATGATTTTACACTTTGCTTCGTTTTTGTGTGGCATTTCGCTGGAGTTTACGAGCTCGGGTCCATCACAAACAGTGCGCCGCTAAATGATGGATCCGAAAAGTGTGAACTTGTCATTTTTTTGGGGATTCACTCATAAAATGATTATCACTTTTTGACATTTTCCGCTGGTCTAGTAAATTTGTAAACTCCTTTTGCTCATTGGTTCATCGTTTCAATTAGTCTTTTTTTAATTAATGTAGGAATAAATAAATACAGATAAAAGACGGATAAAGATTAGAAATGCAACTTGATTTATCCAAACGCATGATAATAAACAATGACTTTATCCAGAAACGTAAGAAAGTATTCGGTTTCATTTCATTAAGAATTCAAAACGATACTATCGTTTATAACTCGTATCACTTTATAATTACGACGTTCCAATTTTCATAAAGATTCACATGTAATTACCTTTCATCGCTTCGTGTAATTCGATACAAGTTCACCGTTTACAATTTAGCTCGCAGCTAATGTTTGCTGTAAGAGCTATCAAGTTTCTATCTCGTTTACCGAACCGTCGCTGGTCTTTACCTGCACACCCTTTATGGAATTAGTGTGTAACTATTGTATTTGTCCCCCGGATTCTCATGCAAATGTATGGACAAAACGTGCGGAAATATAATTAGCTTATTGCGCCCCGGAACCTGTATGAGCCCTTGGCCGACCCGCCTTGACCGTGCACAATCGGAACCGGTATATTTGTTGTCTTTGATTTTAATTAATGTTTTCGCTCGGACGCAACTCTTGACCGATGTCCGGCAAGGGTTGGTCGGTTCGGTGATTAATGTTTTGGGTATGGTGTTTTTTTCTTCACTTTTTCGCGATCACAAACGTGGGAACGCGTCGGCACGTATCACGCGCGATGGTATCTTTATGTCGGCCGCGGTTCTAGCATCGAGTTTTCCCGGAATGTGCACCATTAAGAGCGGGCCCGGTGCCTCGTACGAAACATGTCACAGTTATTATGCTCACTAGAAACGATAATATCTGTCGGTTGCGGTTGTGACGCAGCACCAGTATCTCGGCATACGGCACCGCCTCGGATTGCTCCGATAATTTCATCCCGCACTGATGTCGACGCGATTGGGACGCTGGATTAATTTCCAGCCTAAGTACAAATTTGTCATTAACTTAATCGCGACGTTACATCTAATTTCAATGGATCGTTAACTTTCTCACGGAATGAGCGACTGGACTGGTCTAATCCAAACATGTCCTTACGGTCAGTTGACCAACAATGACCACACCTGGTCCGAGACGCAAATTGACACCCTTCTCAAAGACCATCGACGATGCCTTTGACGTACCTTTTGTTAGACATAGGCGTAAGGAAGGCGTTTTACCTTTCGAGCGATAATAACCGAAGCAAACATTGCCATAATTTGCAACCCCTGGGAACAGTCCGTGGTGCATGATGTTTTTGACAAGCGTTGTGGGCACGACAAAGGAAGCGCATTGTGCATGGTTTATGGAATACAAAAATAAGACGGAATTTTGCGCTAGAATTAAGCTGTTGTAAAGACATGGCGGTTATTTGGAGCGACAGATTGGACAAGCTGTAATTTTGTGGTCGGCTCATAACAGCTCGCTTCTAAAACCTATTAAAATACCAGTTGCGTAGATATTTGCAATTACATTGATTACTATTTGTAGTGTGTATTTTGTTTTCTAAAGTGTCAATTGTAAAATGTCACAATAAATAAAGTCTATGTGACCTGCATAAATGGATTCTAAGACGCGAGGATTTCGTATCTAATGTTGGTAGTTGATCATTGAAAGTGCGCATTAAATAAAACTAAAAAGAATCTATCTACACACATGAAGAAAATGGACACCCATATCCACGTAAGAGCAATATCGTTGACTTTGTAACATGGCACATGGAATAATATTAGGCTCAATTATGAGCGTATTTTAAAATATACCACGTAAATAAACTTTCATTAATACAGTGGGGGGAGCTGAAGTGTCGGGCGACAACGAAACATCTTTCTAAATGACCGGTCCAGTACAAAAACTTATTAAGATACACCGAACAATGTAAGCTGTGATTGATGCGAGCCAAACAAAAGGTGTGTCGGGCATTGTTCGATACTGACTGACGAACCCGGGGCATTGTCTAGTGTATTTTATGCACTTATTAAATAAACCGGTCTCACTAATGTGGTTAATTAATCAGCGAGCTAGCTTCGCGGACCGAACAATATCAATTTCGCGATGCCATTGCCGCGGCATGCAAATTGAATGTGTGTATATGCCAGCCAATTGAAATGAGTTATTGTCGAAATGTTCAATAGCGAAATGTAAACTTTATAAATGGTGGTACTCTTTTGATAAAATTCAAACTGAAAAAACTAATCATAATTATAGTAGTAACAGTAATGTTCATTATGTATTCTTTTATCGTTATTGCCGAGCACGGGTCGCAGCTCGGAATGAGAAATGTTACGGCCGTAACATACTACCCTGGCCTAGCACTGGTTACTAGAATTGAGACACCACTGACAACGTTCTGGAAAGCTCTAAAGTGTTTAGGTTTCCTGGTGACGTTATCTTTTAAATTTATTTCGATAATATTATGAATCTGTAAACGCACGCAACTTTCTATGGGCAGAATAAGAAATTTTAAACTGTCGAAAATAAATGGTTGAAATGTTAACCATCCTGTTACAACAATAATACAAATATAAATATCTTGGGACATCTCCACACACGGGCATCTGATCCCAAACTAAGCGTCAAGAGAGCTTATGTTATGTTAACCAGACGGCTGATAAACTACAAATATACAACATATAAATATATACTTAAATAGATATTTTTTATTACACCCAGACACAGAACAAATACTTGCGCTCATCACACAAATATTTATTCTGAGTGGGAATTGAACCCACGACCCCCGGCGCAACATTCAGGTTCACTAACCACTGCACCAACGGGCTAGTCATAATATAACTTTGTCATACATAAGACTATTTTCCACACAATCAAACAAAGCGATGACATTAAAAAACAAAAGTGTCCTTAATAAATTTAAACATAACGTTTTGAGGAATAAAGAAACATTAGGTACGTTTTTGCACTCGCAAATGTTTCTAAACAATCACATTATAGCTTACAACACGAATGGTACTTTAAGGCGCTCTTAGCATTACATACAAGGAATTAGCGATAGTTATTTAACGCGAGCTTTAGCAACAATCAAACATAAAACGCGATGGGACACCGATAAAGTAAGCTTGACCATTATCATCATGGGCTTTATGTCGGCGAGAACACCAATCGTATCCGTAGCGTCGCCGAACAATCAAAAGCGTTTGGTAGCCAACACTCCTCAATGGACCCTTTCAACCGCTAAAGCGTTTTAAAAAACACACCTAAACAATGTAGCGTTGGAAAAAAAACTCCACAAAAGGCGACTGCGCGCTTAATCTCGACCAGATCTACTATATTGATGTATAAGACGATTACTCTGCGACAAAAGGCACGTTTTTTTTTTATTGTCTTCTCTATTAACTGTTAATCTTTGAAAGAGTAAAGGTGGCGTGGATTCCGCTCCTTTGCGCCTATCTTTTGTTTGTTGACAGCAAACAAATCGTTTGTTGGACAGAACAGGGGTTGTGGGTCGAGATGTAATGGGGTGCTTAAGAGTTCAGAGCAACGGGTTACCGGTCCTTTCCGGCGCGATGTGCCCCGCATTATCAGTAAGGTGAGGGTACGCGAACTTGTGATGACGCTATTTATAAAACACCAAGTTGATATTTTTGAAAGGTACCATACATTTTAAATAACCAGTGGCGGCGGACTACGGCTTAATTTAAACAATTGGACGATTATGAGAGATTCTCTAATATGTATATCGATAGTCAGAAACTCTCTACGACTCATTCAAGAAAAATCAAAAACGAATTGTGCTATTCCTTTTTGAACTCCATCGAGTAAATCCCAAACACTTTGTGAGAAGTGTTGAAAATTGAAAGATATACAGTCGAGTGATCATAAATTTTAATTCGAGGATGTAAGGTCAAAACATTCGGTGTCCTAAAGATCAAAAACAACCATAAGGCCGGCACAGGTGCGAGGCGTAATGACTGACCCAATGATGACCTCGCGTGCCCTCCGACAAGACTTCCTTTACCGAGTTATCTTCACAGTATTATGGTACACCTGCCACGTTTTCGGCATTTTAAATGTCATTTAATTTGTAATAGGCCTGGCCCCTGATTGTGAGTTCATTGAATGGTATTTGTTGTTGCTCACTTGATTTTACTTCCTTAAAAATATAGAATGGGATTTTTAAACTTTAATAAATACGTACAGTTGTAGATTGTAGCGAATAAGTTAGTAAATCAGATAAGAACCACAACGATTCGCCATATGGTTTCCTGAATAAAATGATTATTATATTATCATTGATTAAAAAAAAACTATTGCAATAAATAATATAAATCAAATTGAAATTCAGTTTATAAGTGAACGTAAAATAACAAAAAGAAAAGTAAAGTTTTTTTTAAAATGAGACACAGATATGCCATGTAGCAGTATGACCTCAGTGGGATAATGAGCGCGTGTAAGAAATGATCGTGTGTGATAACGATACATATATTAAATGCTCTTACAACTATCACTAAATGTAAAGTTAAGTAATGTTTTGAACTAAATGAGCCGTCGGAAAGAAGGCACGGAGTAGCCAAAACAAGGTCGGCTAATGGGTTGCTTTTCTGTCTGTTTTCACGTACCTTTGATTGTTTGTGACCCCCGTCGGTTATTGTTCAACTGCGATCAGTACCGCGCTTTAGTGAAAGCTGAAGGACATCCTTTTTTCAACAATGGAAATTGGCATTCAATCTTTCATCCACATTTGCGACCTATTTAACAGCAATAAATCATCATTGTCACGAATAATAAGTTGAAGCGGATGTCGATGACGTATTTAGCGTCGATAACGCGAATGTAACAACGAAATTTAAAAATGCACGACACTTTAATGCGTTTCTGAGACCGCTTCGTGACCACGTTGCGCAACTGTGAATTGACTGGCTGGCGCCGGAAAGGTGACATTATACTCGACTTATCTAATGATGCTAACGGATGACCAGCGTTCGACCATTCATTAGGGTTGGGGTATTGGGTAGTAAACATAACGTCTAAATTTTACAAAATTCTTCTAAATTTACAATTTTTTTTTCAACTTTCTATTCCTACTATAAATATGATCGTGGCATACTTCAGTCCGACTAAATCAACATTCTCAAAATCAACTTATTGTATAATAGCAGTGTTATTAATATAGAAATATTGTTATTATCGTTAAATCTTCATGCTAGGTTTCTTGTGCCTAGTGCCAGGTATCTGTATCGTTAGAAACTTGCTGTGATTTTTATAATTAATCACTCTCTCCATACTCGCACGCTGGTTTCGGAGTGTTCTAACTCCCACATCAGCCAGTATATGGCCTATTTGTTGACATGTAACAGATCCATTGCACCCAGCATTCCCGAATCCGACAACCCTAATCACATATCGTCTATATTCAATGAAACGTGTTCCATTCACGTGCGTGCGTCGATAATTCTATTATCTTAGGAATTCAATTTGTCGCCGATCCCCCCTGATCTTTACCCGGGGCTAATTCGGTTACTAGTCATTTATACATATCATTAATCAAACAGCTGTCTTTAAAACAATAACCGTCCATAATAATTCTATAATAATAACCTATTAGATCTCATAACACTGTATTAGCGTCGTCAACAGTTATTTAGAGTATGCCCTTGGGCTCGCGTCCGTCTAATGGATGTACAAGATTAATGATTTCACTAATTATACTCGTGACAATCGATGTATCTTTAAAACCTGCTTTTTGTGTAAAATCGTGTTAATAATTAATGGAAAATAGGCGCTGGTCGATTGGCTGGCGACTGTGTACCATAGTCTACGCGTTGCGTACTTTTAATGTTCCCTCACTTATTAATAGTACCGGAACGAATTATTAATTTCATTCATGTTGTTGTTATTGAGATGAATATTCAGTATTTTGTTAAAATGAGCCCGAATAGTCTTTAATAGTGCCTTCCTATTAGCATTTGGAAGTAAATACTATCGAATGACGTCACGTTTTTGTACATCTTTTATTTTAGTTTTTTTATTTTAACCGATGCAAACCGAAAACAGGGCGTAACGGCGATTATAAGAACAGGCTTATGTCCAGCGGTGGTTTGATGATACATATGATTTCTAAGCTCATACATAAAGATAATTTAGTATACAGAAAAAATAATCCACTAATATTTTTGGTTGGGAAGTCTACCTCAAGCCGTCTGGTCCCACAATCAGTCAATAACGACTGAAGTAAAAAGGTAGTCATCATCTTGCGAGACAATTTAATTACAGGGGTTTGCTTAAATAACATACCTACATACATGGTGCTAATTAGCTGCCTACCTCATATCAGTAACATATAGTTGCTTTCTACGCCATGAGAAGCCTTATAATATTGTTTCATGAAGTTGACTTAAAACGTCGCATATGAAGAAAGAAACAAATGTAGACGCAGTACGACAGGTCTTAAAGGATACAGACATATGGCACTCGGTGCTCTCTGCCTACTCTGTAAAGAACCTAGCGTGAGAAAATAATAATAATCCGAGTTATCATCAGGTTAAAAGAACTGCAGTTCATACCCAAACGTAATTTGAGCTGACAAGTGTGAAGAGTCCCGTAGAACACTTACCGAGAAACTTATGTAATAAGGACAGGTAGTTTAAAAAGTTAGTACGCGCGCTGTTACATGAGATATAGTTACCAAGTCGGAGGGGGTTTTAGAATTTAATGTACGATGTATCTACGTTTTCCTGTGTTTTATGTGTTGTTCGTGTGTTAAATGTAGTCTGTGTTGCTCGGACTGTAACTGACTTGTTGGACTTACAAGTTGCAGCGAGATAAGATTATTGCAGTAACCCTCAACTAGTTTTTATTCCACAGCTGGACTTGGTTTTTTTTGCAGAATGAAATGTGAAATATGAAAAGTTCTCTAAGGGGCGTGAAGTCTGCCAACGCGCACTTGGCCAGCGTGGCAGACTATGGCCTTAACCCTCTCATTCTGAGAGGAGACCCATGTTCCAGCAGTGGAACGAAAGGGTCGGAAAATATAGCTAAGTGTCAAAAAAAAGTTACATTGACCATAGTGAAACGTGTATTGACCATTGGCATACCATGTTCTAATCATGTTCTATCACCTAGTACCAACTGGGAGAGAAGGCGGTGATAACATGGTATATAACAATAAATACATGATACAGTAAAATCACGGCCGGCGCTGTAGGCTCTCCTATGTTTTGTATACACAACATATGCTAGACAATTGACCTAACAGCACCAAACATCCAATTTAAGCATAAAGAGCTATACCAATTACTGCTCGAATGTCGCCTACGTCACACACGATGTGCGATCCATGGAAGCATTCGACCGTCTGTCACACGACGCCATTTCGATCGGTTAATGTTCATCGAATATTCACTGGAACGATGCTTGTTAATTGTCGACGAAAACTAGCAAATACTCGGGAACATGGTGTCCAACAATATCCGGTGTACGGGAAACAACGGCCAGCGTATATTGTCAGATTGGTGTGCTGATATAATGAATGCAAATTTTCTTCTGTATACATTTCTGCTGCGTTTCGTTCGGGAATTTATATTCAAATACCTGGTAATCTTCAGCATTATAGGGCCTTGAAGCTAAGTCATGAATAGAACAGGTATACTCATAACGAAAAACTATACTTTCAATAACTTGTAATAAATTAATTGTGCAATACATAAATAAAAGAAAATCCTTTATAGAAAAAGGAAATTACAACCAAATTAATGAAATAAATGAAAACGTTAGACTACTATTTAAAAGACTCAAAACCTATTCAATATTGGGACGTAGACGTAGTAGACGTTATGTAATATTCTGTTTACCTCTTCGGGGATTACAAGCGTGATGTTACTCTACCCACAAGGAAACTAATAAGTCTTAAAGTAATTTGAAACTCATTTGTCTTTTCAATGATCACATATGCATAAATTTCTCGTGTGCCTGATCAAACCTCTCTCTCTCTCTGTCTGTCTGTCCCTCTTGCTCTCGAGCGTTTGACACACGATACGACGAAGTTCATTAAACGCTCATCAAACTCTGAGTGCTATCGAGCCGCTGATTGCCCTTGGAGACCAGCAGTAATATCAACTATATAATTAACACTGGATAAACATAATGGAGACCTCTTGTAGGCGTCCTGTAATACTAAAAAGTGTTATTTTTGCACAATATTGGATTTCGAGAGCTTTGTTTTTTTGTTTAGCATACAACACAGAACTTTTACTATTTGCTTGTAATAAAGTACCTAAGACGTGGGAAAACAAAAAAATACTTTTAGCTTAGAAGAATTCTCTACCAGTGAACACAGGGTGAGGAACAAAGTATGTAGCAGTTAACAACGACGCCATACCAAGTAAATACAATTTAATAACCAAATTATCTGACCGCCAGAGAATCGAACCTGTAACCTTGTGCACAGCAGCAACACATTAGGTTTCTCCATCTTCTGTTAATACATCAATAAATTCCATTAATCCGGATCCAATCCAAATATTTCGAAATTTCATTTGCGTAAGATGTACAACTAATTATAAGTGGTATAAATACAAATACATGCAGCGTAAGCTACGCTTTAGACAATTTAGAGCATATATGTACGCCTGAGTGCATCGAGCGCGTAGAGCGCCGATGGCCTCAATCAGCCAACCCAAGACACATTTACGCCAATTGCCTATTGCGAGCGTACACTTGCGGCTAACGTTATTGCTAACGCTAGCTAGTACGAAATTTGAATATATGCATATAGTTTTTATATAGGTATTTATATGATAGTTAGAAAATGTTAATCTTTTTAAGTAACAAACGATAAATTCACTATCGGCGATTTAAAACGACTTACAAAATTAACTCTTGATCGGCACTTATGAAACGATATTGGTCGCATTTCATCATATTAAGTATAAGTAATAATACTGTCGCTTGTAGCCGAGCATTAAATTGTCATACGAAATAGCGAATTAAAATTAATTGACGAAAATTGAAAATTAGATTGTTAATAAAAGGTTGCTACAATTATCATAAAATACATTAATAACACTTAATAAGAATGTTCGGATAACATAATCACGAATTTACAAAACGTATCCGATCAATTTCATCACCCGCTGAACTAAACAGGTTACGTTTAAACATTGAATTGTGTGTAAAATATAATCCCGTTTAAAATGAGATTGGTCACCCATTGGGGAAATAGCTATCAGTCCCGCTGTAATTGTGTTCCCGGGAGTCTGCTGGGAGCGACCTATCTGCGAGCCATGTAATGAGACTTGGCTACCTTTATTTAAAGAAGGTGAATCGATGTATCAGTTACAAATTCTTTAGGCGTTTTTACCACATTATTATTATCATAATAATCAATCCTTCCTATTGAATAATTCTTAAAAGAGAAGGTTTAAAGCAAGTAAGCAGTCAAAGTACGATTTGCAGACTTCTCACACATCAGAAAACATTATAGATACGTATAAATGCTCTAACTCAAGGTTACATCACATTATTTTTTTGTCTCTCTTTGGTCGTGTGCTTGCAAACGCAACTGCTAATGAAGAAGTTCAGGTTTCAATCACCGGTCTGAAAAGCGTTATTGGATTTGCCTAACGTAAAATTCCCAGTAACAGTACGAAGCGTAGATTAGTTCTCGACTTTTCTGCCCCCTTTTTAGACATACAAGCGTGATTTTATGTTGTTTTCCTTTATCTTTACAGCAAGAGACATTTGAACTGTCCGGTTTAATGCTTACGCACATCGATAACCATGAGGCATTTTTAATTTGGACATTTCGGCCCCCAAATATAATTATTTTCAATTATTCGAGCATTATGTACGATCTACAAATACGAACTTACGAACTTTATAATATGGTATCATATTATATTACATGTATAAGTAGATTGTTAGATATGGCATCAGCGGCTATTTTTATGTGAAGAAATTAGTAATCGAGCTGCAGTCTCGTACCCGCTTTGATCCATAGAAATCTGCAACTGATTTTGAATAGCATTTTAATATGGTCGATATTGCTTTTACATACTATTATTATTATTATTGCCAAATAAGAAAAAGTTCTGGCGTAAATCCTACTCTGTATAGGTAATGTCAAATGTCATGGGATTGATTCTAAGGGTTGTAGCTATTAACCGGAGCGATCAGGGTATATCTACCCTACCCTCTTATTCCCCAACTTCCTATATCTATCTATTCCAGCTCATTACGTCGAAACTATTTATCCGACTTCGATGAAGTCTTTTATAGAAAACATAAGTATAATACTAGAAAAATATATTTTAATTGTTTCAGTTATTTTAAGATGGAAATGCGAAACGTTTCCTAATCAATTTCAAAACGGTCCTATATTATGTAAAGCTTTATTTATTGGCCGTTATTAGTATTATATCTTCAAACCAGGTCCATTACAAGGGAAGCAGAGAGCATCGAATCCAAATATTGTAAAGATTGTAAAGAAATAAAGATTATTATTATTAAATATCTTTATTTTTCTTACCTGATGTGCTTCTTTCCAATTTTTCAACGTCACATTCTGTTTATATATTTTATGTATACCAGATTTCAATTTGAATTATTCCTTTTTTTCAGATTGAAATATGTACATATATGTGGACAGAAATCTTTGTGTGACTTTTTAAGAATAACACGGATTGAGAGAAACAGATACCGTTTATATAGACAATTGGTAATTTCAGCTAAAAGATTAAGTTTTATGTAACATGTGGGGCAATGACATTAAATAAAATAAGAAATTCATTGTTTCAGTTCATACTGTCAATGTCAGATTCTCAGTCGGTGGTTTAATAGTAGCATAGATAAGAAATTTATAACAGAGTACAAAAATACAAATTGGTCTTATTTATTTTAATTTGATTTATATAATTGAAATAAACGTAATCGTAAAAAAATCGATCGATTAACGTAATCGTAAAAAAATCGATCAGTACTTTCCCGAATGTTAGTTAAAAATCGCATCTCGTTACTCGCCGGTGCTCCGACAGTTACCTCATTCCCGGCACATCACAGCGCAATCTGTGGGGAATATAATTATAACGGGACGGATTGCAATTTGCCATCGAATGGACACCTCCGCGCGCAATGAGATATAAACCTCGTTACTGGAGCCACCGGCTCATGTCTTATGTACCTATTGTGTACCTACATTCTGTATGTGCGTTTAATATAAGTGTAATTATCATCAAAGTGTGTAATTATCATCAAATGTTTAACTAAAATAGCTATAAACTAACGGTGAATTAAGTGACCATATTATAGTAAAAAAGTTGTAAATTTATGGTTTCTGTTACGGCTATTCACCACAGGGTATCAAGAAAAGGAAAATTAAAAAGCGATAAAAAACAGGAACAGATTGTGTTCAATTCCTTAGCTTGCTTGTTCCGTCATTTAATAATATATTTTTTACATATTTGTATTTATTCAAAGAGTCCAGAAAAAATACCTTCAAATCACAATATAGTGACAAGGAAATGGCAGCAGGTGTAAAATTCATAGAACTGACAATTTATATATAGTATCTATGTCACTCGGTAATTGATTCAGTATATACGTATATACCTACGAGTACCTAACTTATATCCTAAACTTTTAATTTTCGTGCTTCCTCTGACTGCATGTATTGACTGACTTGTTGGAGCAGTGGTTGCAAGTGCCACTGCCGATCGAGAGGTAGTAAGTTCAAATCATGAGTCGGGTACCTACTGTTGGATATTCTAAGTTGGTTGAGTTAGCAGTGATACTATTCT